>JACCIC010000290.1:0-237500 GCA_018907035.1 Sycobia sp. Sy_11
CAGTTCCAAGCTTTATTAGCAAGCTTTATGTCAGCCACATTACGATTACTGTTTTTATTAGTGTACTCAATGTCATGTTCTTTACATGCTTATCTAGTTCATTTATTCCGGATCACCCCTTTTTAATCGCTTTGTTAATTAGTTTCGGGGCCACAACTATTGATAACCAGGAAGATGCATTTCGATAGGTAAATTGTTGATTACTCTATCGAGCAATCCTCGTCCTTCCTTTTTTGAATGCTTCCGAGTTTTATGCTCAATCATCCTTGGCAGTCAAATTATAACTGATGATCGAAAATATAAAATCAACATTTATATATTTACTTCAGTTAATGATAAACTAGACTTTGTCATATCAACATGGATTTCACTGAGCAGAACGTGAAACTCCCTGTCGCTAACTTTGATTTTGGAAAGGAAAGAAGAAGGAAGCGACACGGAGAATTGCTACCAGATAGTATACGAGCAGTATTCTGCGGTCCATCAAACTGCGGAAAAAACAAATAGCTTATTAGCTTTAATTATTCATCCCAATGGTCTTAGATTCGAGAATGTGTATGTTTATTCAAAATCGTTAAATCAACCAAAGTATCAATTTTTCAAAAAAGTCATAGAACCAGTCGAAAGCATCTCATATTTCCCGTTTAGTGAACATGAATCTGTAATATCACCAGATGAAGCATTGCTTAATTCAATTATGATTTTTGATGATGTAGCTTGTGAGAAGCAAGATAAGGTCAGAGTATTTTTCTGTATGGGGAGACATAAAAGTGTAGACTGCTTCTACCTATGCCAGTCATATGCTCATATACCAAAACATCTTATTAGAGATAATATTAATATGTTAGTAATTTATCGACAAGATGATGTGAATTTAAAACATATTTATGATGACCATGTCAATACTGATCTGTCTTTCAACGAGTTTCGTAATTTTTGTTCTGAATGCTGGAAAAATGATAAATATGGATTTGCTGTTATTGATAAAGATAGAACGATGGATGCTGGTAGAAACAGAAAAGGTTTTGACTGTTTTGCAATAATAAGAAATTAAAAAAATCTTAATCACTCAGTTCAATTTTACACAGCAACACGACACCATGTCGGACATTGAGAAAGAAAAGAGTATTCTTAGCGAGTTGATTCAAGCTCGTAAAGCTATTAAAAGAAATCTGCACTATTGAAACAGGAGAGAGAGAATCTCGAAAAAGTTGTAGGAGATACATTGAAACCTGTCATTACACCACTTGAAAAGCTTGTCGAATCAAATAGTGTACAGTCTTCTAATCTCATTTCGAATGATCAGAGCATTAGAAACCAACTAGATCCCGAAAAAAGTTGAGTTTTATGATAGATAATAATATTCGCTCAGCTTCCATGAAAGATTATGATTCCGTTGATGATTTTTCCTGATTAGATAACTCAATGATGAATTCGACATTCAAATCTATGCATGAAGACAATGTTAAATCTAATATTTTCGATCAAAGCCGCAGTAAATTTGATAACATATATAGAGTAAGAAATATTGAAGGTATATACAAGTTTGGCGGTTCTGAAATTATATTTAATGATAATAAAATAAAAGTGAAAGATTTAACTTATCCTAAAAGTAATGGACTAATAGAGCTACTTATTAAAAAAGAACCAGACGACACATTAATAAGTGCAGCAGATCGTGAAAATGATCGCAGTATTCTTGAGGCAACAAGTGCTCACCGGAAAAAACATAGTAAAGATCAATCTATACGCTCATCGAAGAGTAGAAAATATTTCAACATCATTGCACCAATGTTTCGCACCAGTCATACAAAAAAAGAGGGGGAGGTCACCTACCTAAATATAAAATAGCAAAGAAAGATTCTTCAATAGAGTTAGTATACTGGGATGATCCGAATGACCTTGTTGAGAGACTAAGATTACTAATTGCCGAACAATCAGGTGGAAATAACAATCATATCAATGAAATCTATTCAATTATTGAAGAACTGCGTGAAATAGGATATATATATTAATACACATTCGTCTATTCTTCAATCAGTACCATTATGAGTCTCGACTTGTTTGGAAGAAATTTGAGAGACTCGAAAGGGAGTCGAGGTCCTACAGGCGTTAGATACAATTTCACAACAGATGGCAATTTTGATATAGAAAATAAACGTCTTTGTAATGTTGGTGAAGCTATTGAAAGTACTGATGCAGATTGTGTAAAAACGTTATATGTGATCTTGCAGAAGGAACTAAATACTGTATTTTCCAAAATTAATGAAATTCTAAAAGAAAATGAGAAATATCATGAACAAAATGGCTTGATAACAGAAGAGAAATTCAAAGATCTTTATCAAAAATATTATACACATAATGAAAATCGATTTAAATTGGAAGAAAGAATGAATAATTTCGATAAAAATCTTATGGAAACCAATCAGGATAAATCAGAACTGGAATCGAAACTGAAAACTCTTAGTGACTCACATACTCGTTTAAAAGATACTATGACACAATCGGTTTGGAATTTGAATGCTATCATAATAGATATTAACAGGAAAACAAATGCACCGATAAGATCAGCAAAGGCAAAGTCAGCAGGAAAAAACAAAAAGTGGTTGAAGAGCTACACAAACCTGCCCGTCGCAGATATAAGCGAAGAAAATATGATATATGTGGTATAGATGAAACTTGGCAAGCAGATCTTGTAGAAATGATACCCTACTCTAAGGAGAATAAAGGGTTTCGTTACTTACTCACTGTTATAGATTTATTTTCGAAGTATGCTTGGGCTAAACCAGTAAAGTCGAAGAATGGTAACGATTTTACTCTCGCTATGAATACGATATTGAAACATGGAAGAGTACCATCAAATCTACAAACTGATCAAGGAAAAGAATTTTACAATTCACACTTCCAAAACCTCATGAAAAAGTATAAGATAAATCTATACTCTTCACACAGTAATCTTCATGCAAGTATTTGTGAACGATTTAATAGAACCTTAAAAATGCAATGTGGATACAATTCAGCAAACAAGGAAACTACAAATGGATAGGTATCCTACCAGATTTACTGAAAGCTTACAATTCAAGAAAACATCGAACAATAGGAATTGAGCTTGAAAATGTAAGCCAAGAAAACGAAAGGGAGGTGAAGAAGCGTTTTTAATTGAGATGATAGCAAGGAAAAAACCGAAATATGATGTCGGAGATAATGTACGAATAAGTAAAATAAAACATATTTTTGACAAAGGCTATACACCTAATTGGTCTACTGAAATTTTTACAATATCAAGAATTGTAAAAACTGATCCAGTAACTTATCACTTTAAAGATTATTACGATAAGCCTGTATCTGGATGTTTTTATGAAACTGAAATTCAAAAGACTAAGTACCCTGAAATTTATCTAGTAGAAAAAGTGCTAAAACGGAGTGGTAACCGCGTATATGTTCAATGGTTAGGATTCAATAGTGAACATAATAGTTGGATAAATAAAAAAGAAATTAAATGAAAGCAATATATTAGTAAAATATATGGATATGTGGAAGGTCACTAGTTATTAAATATGAAAGACAGTGTATTATGATTATAATATTTATTTATGTAATTCAGTTCTACATATTTTGATTTTTTTTTACAAATAAATAATGATAAGAAATTAATCTATGTGTGTTTTATTAATATTTAAGAAGTAGAAGTGTTAAACTTAAAACAACTACCGATATACTATAAATAAACAAAGCTTATTTGCTTTGTTAGTCATATTTATGAAAAATTCTTCTTCTTTTAATAATGCCGAAGATATCTTTTGCGGCAAAAATATTTGAAAGTTATCGTCGAGCTCCGGAACGACTTTGGTGCCATATCTTGTAGAGACTTGCTTAAGAGCAGTCACCATGTACTGCTGATTTTTCTCCAATTCTGTACATTTCTTCCGCGGCATGAACTCGCTCTCAGATATCTTGTTAAGAGTAGCTAAGTCCATTCTAAAGAAAAGAAAAAAATTTTTCTTTTTAATTCTAACATAGTAAAAAAAAAATTAATTTTTTTTAAAGAGAAAATTAACTACGAATCTTACCTTATTAGATTAGTCTTGTTTCCTTTGGAGATGGCAGATAATTCTCAAACTCTTCAACTGCTCGAATGAGTTCCTCGTCATCCTCCATCTCTTCATATAGCTGATTCCCTACCATAATTTCTGCCACTTCCATTGCCTCACGGAGAGCATCCCTTCCCTCGGCATCAACTGAGCTTACCCCTTCCAAGACTTTCAAAATTTCTTCAGGATTCCATTCGTGCATTAGTTCGTCAGATATATTATACTCAATGCTTATTGGTTCACCTTGATTGCTATAGAGCGTCACTATTTCTCGCACAACTTGATTTTCATTAGTTACTTTATTCCTACTCTCTTGTTCTGCATGTACATCTGCCGTGACTCGAATCTCATTGCCGATTGTATTCTCCCTCTCTTCTTCTCCAGTAGCTATAACTATTTGAGCTCTTTTTCCATTGGACTCATCGTATCCCCTCACATTATCCTTCCCCTCCTCTTCGACTTGCTGACCTGTACTTCCCATTATTTCCCTCTCTACCTTACTTGCAGCTTCTAACATTTGCTCTTCTAGGATTTTATAGTGACCCTAAGTTAATGTGTCTGTAGTATTAGGCAATAAGTATCTTTTATCATCAAATGGACTTAGGGCAATTTTTTTCTGTTTTTCTGTATGCACTATGTGTAATTTTGAGCGAATGGTGCACTGCTCTCGTTGTATAATTACGAGGTCTTCCAGGCATCTTCTATAATCATCGAATGTAATTGATTTCTTCACTACACCCGATTTAATACCTTTAACTTTTTTTACTATTCCTCCTCCATCAACTAAAATACTGTACATTTTACTTCGTAAACCAATAAATTCCATCATGATCTTTCCATTACATTCATCTTTCATTAGTCCAGGAATTTTTTTATTTTCACGTGGAATTCCATACTAATTATTTTCATCATAATCAGAAGTATCAAATCTATGAATATCTTCTTTCATTATTTGATACATATCAATGTCCTCTACTTCATATATCAAGCTATCAGTGTCAGTATACAAGAGTTTACACTTTTCGCCCACTCGCTGTTTCATGTAAGAGTAGTGAAAATCGTAGACTAATGTTTTTGATAAATCGAGGATACAAAGCCCAACGTATATAGGCTTTTTGATTGTTACACTTGTTTTTTTCAGCTGAATGGCAATTAAATTTTCATCAAAAATTGCACAGCTATGATAATTAGGTAGAGCTATGCTTGCTTCTGCTCCATATCGGCCAGTAAATTTATTTACTAACCGTATATCAACGCGAGATCGCTCTCGCTCAATACATTTTCCATAAACAGCATTAATTAACAGTTTATAAAAGAGTTTTTCAAACTCATTCTTTGCATACTTTCGCTTTTCAGTATTTAGTACAACATATGATTTTAACCAAGGTTTCTGTTCAAAGCTCAAAATTCTATGTACTTTTTTTAATCGAAGACCATTGTCGAACGCTTGCTTAAGGGCGTGATATTGAATTATATACCTTGTTTTATCGTTCAAAGTAGTTAGAAGTTTCTTTTGTTTTGAGCCAGGTGGTGTACGATACTCGGCACAGAAAGGTAAATCACGATGAATATCATGTATTTCCTCTGGATACTCCAAATCTACTTCAGCAATATAACCTACGTCCGAATCTGATAGTGTATTGAAAAAGTCACGATTTGATTCATAATCAACCCATTTAAATTTTCCAACTGGTAAATGCTGTACCATCGCCCATCCATACAAATTATTTATATCATAATATAAAAGTGTCTTTGTCTTCTTTTTTTCATCATATTTCGATCCCATGTATGGATTATTTTCCTTTGCATATCGATTGCAGCACTGACTTATTCCACCTCGAATGCCTAATTCAATAAATAATAGCATGTCAATATCTGTTAGAAGCTCTAATTCTACCTTTGTAATTTTTAGAGCTGCTGCAAATGTTAATCCTGGAGTAGTGTAAAAATGTGCAGGACATAAGCCGTATGCTTTAATTGATGTGTCTCGGAAACTTTCAAAGACATCTGCTAAGAGTAGAACATCTGTTTTTAAATATAAGTCCGAATACTCTCCTAATGTTCTTATATTAAAACTTTCCCACACTTGAACAGCATGCTTATAGTCTTCCTCACTAATACCTGAATCTGTCAATTTATTATAAAATTCATTTTTCGACGGCAGTTTTGTAGTTATTAATTTATCAGGTCCATCTACAAAATCGAAAAGAAATATTCCTTTACGTCTAAGAAGATCAATATTTTGGTTTGAGTATCACTCTAATTGAAATTCCTGTATTGCTATTGGTATATTTATCTACATAAGACGCAAGTTTCTCTAAAGATGATGGCAAAAATCGCCAAGAATCTAAGAATCTAAAACTCACATCACAGTCATCCATATACTTTGTGAAGGAAATATATTTTTCCTTGTTATGAGGTATTAAGTTAACTCGACCTTTCATCAGTGTAGAAGTTCCAATTTCTTTTAAAATAAAGTGTGTATCATAATTGAGATTGTGAAAAATTACTGGAATAAATTTCGAGTCTTTATAGTTCAAATTGCAGGAATTATGGGCAGCACCTCTGAATCTAATGAAAAAAAAATTAATTTAGCAAAATAATTTGTTTTTCTTTATTATATTAAATTATTTTGAAATTATTATATTAAATTTACCTTCCTGTTAAATGACAGTGATCTCACACTACCAGTTGCTCATCCAAAAATGGTTTTCGACATATATGGCAAACGGTCGACCATTTAAAAGTCAACTCTTCATCATCTGTGAGTTTCATTGGTTTTGGATTTTTATAGAGATGATCAATCTGCTCACCAATTGATTTTAATTCATGCACAAACCAACTTGCGGGTGTCTCATCGTCTGCACTTTTCTGTCTATATGCTTTGTAAACGTATAATTTGTCATCAAAGCTACATTTTACGTAAAATTCTATACTGTATGCCTGGTGGAGTTGAAAAGCATTTTCATTTTCTGTAGGTTTTATTAAGCATTCAAAATCAGCGTAAACTACAAAAGGCACTTTTTATAATCCTTTATTATAGTTATTTATAGCCCCTTTATTATAATCTTCAAATTTTAAAATATTATTCGATGAGTTTGGTAAATTTTTTCGACAATCGTTAATATTTTTACAAACATTTTCATGATTTTCTAGCCTTTCCTCACTATAAAAATGTTGTAAACATCTTTCACAATGGTATAATTTTTGGTGAGTCTTGCTCACTTGTGAACCTACAAGTCTGGATATACTTTTAATCGCAACATAATGGAATTTAGGCACACTTCCATTATCATCAGAAATATTATTTTCTTCATACTCATCGATGTAGAAATCTTGAATGAGAAGAAGATTTGCATGTTTCTCCTTCTTGTTTAATGAAATATGACAAGGTGATACTTCATATTTCGATCCATACTTTTTAAGCATATAAACATTTACTGAAATATTAGTCCATTTTTCAAATTTGGAAGCATCTTTTAGTTTTACAGGAAATTCTATATCACCAAAGATCAACTCGTTTGCATAATTATCATAATTATGAACTCTTTGAGGATTTTTTTCATTTGGATGTAATGCTGAAAGAATAGCGTATTTAAAGCATTGATTATCAGTGTTATGGACATTGATACATGTTCTTTTTGATGCTATGAACTTTGGCAGAGGAATAAATGATCTTCCCTTGTGAGGTGAAAATTTTTTCATATTTATGCAAAAAATTATAATACTTTTTAATGTCCATCCAGAATCTTTTTCCTGAAATTCTTCTAGATGAGTAAGAAGAGGGTCCTTAATATGTTGCTCATACCATTTGCCTAAATCAGTAGACATGTATACTGTAGCACTCATACTTGTGAAATATTTAATATCTGTTGTTTCCTCTCCATTTTTCTGCATGGAAAATTCTGACATAAAATCAGAATTTACTTTTATTGCACCATATTCTTGTAAGCATGCTTGTACATTATCCTCAAAGAGCTTCTGTGCATCGAGCAAGAAACTTAAAATGTCTACATGTTTTCAATTAACCACAACACCTGTCCTTATTCGATTTTTAAAAGCTGATTGAACATCTCGCCATTCAACTTTAGCTGACTCGATAGGGATTAGACTACGTCCAATTGGTGCTGCACTATCAAGATAGAACCAAAATCCTGCTTGTAAACATGACAAATGAATAAGAGCTGTTAAACATGTTTGATTTTCTGCTCAAGAGAGACCTTGTTTTTTTTCCAAATTCTCTCAGCTCTAACAAAGCCTGTTCAGTTATTGTTGAATAATTCTCGAGTTTGATTACGTTCAATTCACTGACACGTTCGTAAATATCAGGAAGTTGTTTCACTTGAAATTCGACAGACGAAAGATAAGTAATTTTACTTTTATTTTAACGTGAATTAATAAAATATATTTTAAAAAATATTTAAAATATATCAGACTTCACTTAATATTGCGTCTTTATTCACTGTTACAATACAACACACTTGTATAACTGGCAATAGAAAAAATAAGAAAGATGAAACTGAACTTGTTTAACTGTGGTGTATAAACTGTGTTCCTCCAAGAAACTGTCTCGCTTTTAAAGGAAAATGAAAAATAAGGAGAAGGGGAAGTAGAAGTGGAAGCACAATGTCAAGCCTGCGATAGAAAACATTCAATAGCGTGTTAGAATGAGAAGAATATATGTAGACTAAAACCAATCAAAATATCATCCTTTCTCCTTGAACGTCCAATCATAAACGTGATTTCCTACGGGGGGGCGTGTAGAGTTTAGGACCATCTAAATATCTACCGTTACTTCCTTTCTCAACGTACAAATGCTTTTCTTCTCCCACGTCCAATCATAAGTGACTTTCTCTAAGAATAGAGGGGATGAATTGACTTGTAACCAACCAAAAAAATTCCATCTTCATCATCCAATCGAATCTATTTTATTTTTCTCAGCCAATTGTAGGGCAGTTCTCATTTCACGAGGAGGGGGGAACTATTATAAAAATGAATGCATAAGCATAGAACTTACATTCATAATCAACACTTCTAACTATCGGTAAATAGAAATAAACTGAAAATGGCTAGAGTGAAGGAATACGAAGTGATGTTTAGAAAAAATATTCTGAAGTGTCCAGAAGATAAAGTATTCTTCTGCGACATGCAGGGTTTTCAGACAGGAGGCCCGCAAACTTTCATTTTAAAGGAATTTAGTTTATTAGGTATGGAAAGAGATGCACTACCTACAGTATATATCTTTAAGCCACCATTTCCATTGAGTGACTTGACATGGAATGAAAAAAAAACAGTTCACTGGTTGCAGCGTGATTACCATGGGCTTGAATGGGATACTGGTGACATTCCATACCATAGGCTCCAAAGAACATTGGAGATATGCTGTACTGGAGTAAAAAAATTATATGTGAAGGGACGAAAGAAGAAGGAATGGTTGACAATCATTCTGCCAAATATGTAAGTAATTTTCATACTTATAATCGTCTTTATATTTATTTCATATATATATTTCAGAAAGTAATAAAAAATAAACTTTATCGAAAAGTATATTTTCATACAATGTTCATACTTTTTCATACATTTTTATACTTTTTCATACTTTTTCATACTTTCTTATACTTTTTTTTTCTAATTCCAGAATTATATCTGATATGGAGGAGGAGCTGCATTGTATATCATTGCAAACATTGCAGAGTGAAGGTCAAAATGTGATTTGCCACAACCATCCATTATGCAACCGAAGTATACCAATGTGTGCGATACGGAATGTCACAATAATGCGTACATGGTTACAATATTATTTGAGTGGAAAGTATGGACGAGATGAAATTGACTAAAAATAGCATTATTGTAAAATGAAATTTGTAAAAAAAATTATATTAATAAATACTATATATCTTGAAAAATCAGATTTGTAATTTTTATTTCAATTATTAATATTATTGTATTATATAAATAATATAATATAAATTCTTATATTATATTATTCCTATAATTTTTTAGTTTTTAAATAATTTTAAAAAAAATATTGAAGAAGTTTTAAAAAAATTAATAAATAAATACATAAGTAAAAAAAAATGATAAAGTAATTTAAAAACATAACTAAATAGTAAATAAGTGAAAAAAATTTTAAAAATGAATGAAAAAAAAGTTCATACTATCAAGTTTTTAAAAAAAAAAATTCTCGGAAATACACAATTTCCTAGTATTTTCACAAAATTCTTGGAAATTGTGCATTTCCAAGAAATATGTCTCCAAAGAATTTTGGGGGCAAGCCCCCCCCTAAACCCCCCTCCCCGTGCGTGGGGTGCTTCCCATTTATTCATCTGGGTGCTCCGTTGCGTGTTCGGCCTCACTTCCCAGTTGCCGCTTGCTCGCCTATTTTAGTACAATCCTTTTCAAGTAGACACGAGAAAAAAATCGTTCGTGTCCTGCTTTTACCTTTGGTAATTGCAAACGTCTTTAAAATATTTCTGTTGATTTTTTTTTCAAATTACATAAACATGATAATCTTAAATACAAAAACTGTTTCAATTAATTTTAATTAATAATATGAATCAAATATAGGGTTTTCATTAATTATATTAATAATAATTAAATTATTTTATTTTTGATGAGACATAATAAAATTATTTATTATTAATTACTATTATTATATACTATTAATATATAATTATTATTATTGTTAATTAATTAAATTATTATTAATGTAATATTAATTTAATGTACGTTCTTTATGAGGAAAGGTACTGTACTTCTATGCGGAAAGGTAGGAATGATAAAAGATGGTAAAACGTCATAATTTTTGTTTCCCATTTCATTATTTATTTTTATTTATTTTTTCATACATTTTTATATTTATATTTATATATTTATATTTTATATTTATATTTTTATATTTTTTTTTTCATATCATTCATTTTGTTATAAAATACATATATATATATATATATATATATATATATATATATGTATATATATATATTTATTATTTTTTCATACATTTCTTATTTATATTTATATATTTTTTTTTTACATTTCATTCATTTTGTTATAAAATACAATATTTTTTTTATTATTATTTTTTCAAAGATTTTATACAAAGCATTTTTTATTTGAATTCATTTTAATTGCATTTTTTTCCTTGACTGCGCTGGGGAAGGTTCGGCTTTGATTTCCTGAACGATCGGGCAGCTTGAATATCGCATACTTGCGATGGATGGGCTGCGGCTGTGGTGCTGCGTCATCCTCGGTGTTCTCGGACGGATTCGTCTTCTTTCCTTCCTCACCGAACGGCTCCTTGACTGTTTGCGATGCCCATCGCTTCCATTCTTCGTCCCTATAACAGATAAACAAAAATCATACATATTAATATTAATATATTAAAATTAAATATATTTTAAAATTAAATATATAAATAAATATATATTATGTAATATTTATATTATATAATATATTGTATAAATTATATATAAATAAATATATTTAAAATAGAAGAATTTTAAAGCAAATTATTATTTTCCTTACCTCCATCTAGCTTGTCGAAAAATTCCGCGAACTTGACCGCTTGACGGATGGCTTCCGTCATCTCCTGCGCTCTTCGATAAAGCGCTTTCCAATCCGTTGCAAAGCCTGGGAAGCTCCTTACCTCTTCTTCAACGCAGGGCGTTACAGCCCTTCTCAGCGAGGCTGCGACGATAGAAATTGGCGTCGTCGGCCGTGCATCCTCCTCCTCCTGCCCTTCCTCCCCAAACAAGTCCATGGACTTCAGGTATTTCCCCCTGCTTCGGGGAACCTTTTCCACAGTAGGCAGCCGCTTCCCGGTGCTGATGCTGTTGCTGTTGCTGTTGCCGTTGCTTCTGCCGCTGCCTGCCGTGTTCACAGCTACCCTCATTTTTCCAATTTTTAATATTATTAAACTTTGAAATTTGAAGGCAGATTGTGATGGAAAAACTGACTGTGATTACGCTTTTATACAGTTTTCCAGTGTGGTACTGCTATGAGAAAACGTTTCTATTGGTTAAAGAAAATAAAAAAGAAGAACCGCCTTCGTTTACTATCTTATGGGAAGGATGGTTCACCCCTTCCACTTTGATGCAAGAAAATTTTCCTCATTGGTGCTGGAGCACAAGTTTTCTCCTCCCTCCTTGATAATCCATCCCCCTCCCACCACTTACTTGTATGGTGATCGGTTATACTTTTCTGATGGACCAAATGAAAATTTTAATCTCCTGTCTCTCAGCCACGGCAAAGCGTATATTATTCCTCATTGGTGGAGGAACACAAATTTTCTCCTCCCTCTGAGACTCGCTGAAGCGTATGTTATTCGTCATTGGTGGAAATTGTATCACTCCATACGCAATAATGAGCTAGGCGTGCGCCTAACAAAGACAAAATTTTTCCCCACAATCGCTCGCTATAATCTTTCTAATGACCAGTCTATCTCGTATGATCTATGATTTTAGGCGGTTTCACGTTCTTCTTTATTCGAGCAAGAAAGCGTAGCACTAATAAAGAAAAAATATCTCGCTTCCAACATTTAATATGATCTCACCTGTTCCTTATAACAATACTCATCTGTAACCATTAACGATAAGCGGATTAAACTATATGGTCACCCTCGGTCAGTATATCAAGAGGCGCACGTGTTCGCCTCTTCTCCGACCTACTTTTCCATGTTCCTGCCAAGAAATAAACCATTTGAAAATAGAACGCCTATATGCTGGTTTCCCACAGTCACTACCTTGGATTGCCAATTGCATTGATGTTGTATTCTACCGAAATCGTAAAGATTTAAAACGAGGGAGTGACAAAGAAAAAGAGAAACATGATCTTGCTTACAGTATATCGTATTGTCTCCCGTGTTTGCTATAACAATAGACATTTATAACCATCAACGGAAAGCGCATTATCCTAATTGATGAGTTAACCTCAGTCAGTCGGTCAAGAGGCGCACGTGCTCGCCTCTCGTCAGACCCGCTTTCACATGCTCCTTCCAAGCAGTGTACCTTTTCGAAAATAGAACTATACGTTGGTTTCCCGCAGTCACTCCCTTCTTTTCAATTGCAAGGATATTATACTCGGTCGAAATCAACAAGATACAAATCTAGAGAGTTACAAAGAAAAAGAAAATCCTCTTGGTTATAGTTATCCTAATTGATGAGTTCACCTCGGTTTTGCACGTGCATTTGCGGCAAGCGCATTAGAACAGGTAAACGGATTATACTAATGAGGGTGCAGGGGGAGGGGGGCGTGAGCCCGGCAAAGAAAAATAAGTCGCTTTCAGTATTGGTGCACCTGTTTTATATAACGATAGACATCCATAACCACCAACGCAAAGTGCATTATGACTTTAAGCAGATTATACTGATTGACAACGGTCTACCTCAGTTGCACTAGTGTTCGCCTCTATTCGGACCCTTTCCCATGCTTTTCCGAGAAGCGGGCCTCTTTCACAATAGATACTTATACTCTGGTTTTACATACTCACTCCCTTTTACAAACGGATAGATATTGTCCTCGATCGAAAATAAGAAGATGCAAGGTGTGGGAGCGGCAAAGAAAAATAACTCGCTTTCAGTATACAGTATATGGGCACGCATTTTCTATAATAATAGATAACCATCAACGGTGTTCGCTTTTCTCACACGCATATTAAATTTTCATCGTAAAGAAACATCACTCGGCTCAAATGTAATGAATGGAAATGATGAAACGAGTCGTTCCCCATCTCCCCCCTCTCTCTCGCGCTCTCTCTCTCTCTCTCTCTCTCTTTCTCTCTCTCTCTCTCTCTCTCTCTCTCTCTCTCTCTCTCATTACCTAATATAATATAGCGAGAGCGGCATCGTTTTGGGAGGTGACCTCATTCTCTATACATTACAATATGCAGGGGGTCTCAGCACTGTTTTCAAGGGGGGGGGAGGTGTGCTTGAATGCCCACAGGGCCAAAGCACAGATTTCAGGGGGGAGGAGTGTGCCAGAATGCCCATGTGCTAGAATGCCCATAGCCTATCTACTAACAGTATCTGTACGAACATTCTTTATAAGGTATCTTTCGGAGTCAAATCACGATTCAGGCAGAAAAATCACATGCAATAATTATTTTTCTTCAGTGGAATGCTTTGAAAAAATGCTTTAATTCCATGGTTTGCAAATGATTGTCACTTTACGGAAAAATAAAACGCAGATCCCAGAATCATTCAAACGCACTGTCTCTGCTGGTACAATGAGAGCAGGTTGTGACAGAAAACTTTCATTGATTTCTTACTGTTACAAGAAAAAATTAAAGCTATGCTCGTCTTGTCGTCATTGTATAAATCCATCCAGATGAATGAATATAATTTGAAACTCGAAACAATTCTGTACTATAATGAAACGAAATGTGGAACGGACGTCTTTGATCAATTGTTCCTTAATTATTCATGTTCCAGAAAAACAACGATTAGTTAAGAGCTAGATAGTGTAACTTACTTGCCGAACATGAAATTTATGCGCATCATGGATTTTTAAATAACTTAATTCTTGCTGTAGTGAAGCCGTATTTACATGAATACTTGAATATTCCATTTTTACTTTTAATCTAATTTCTTTTCCAAAGTTGCAGAAAAATCATCCCTTTAAAGAGAAGCTTAAAGCAGAATTAAATTAATAAATAGTTTATGTTCACTCCCGTAAAATCTGAAATAACACTTACTATTAAAATAAATTATATTAAAAATTAAAAATAAAGATAAAACAAAATTAATAATAAAATAAAAATATAAATAAAATAATAAATAAAATGAAAATAATAAAAGTAATATTCTATGTTAGTAAAGGACAACTTGACTGCCCCCACCACCTTAAATTTAGAATTATCTTGGTGTCCAACGTTGCGAACCGCTACGATTCATCTTCAAGAATTAACTAAATTGAAAAACCCAAAATGCTACTTTATATACCCCATCCCCACTCTAAATTTATTAGTATAACATTTATAGGACTCCCCCTTTTATTCTTCAACTTAAATTTAACAATTTTTTAATTTTTTAATTTTTTCAACTTAAATTTAACAATTTAACAAATTTCATATTAATAAGGAATGATAAGAGTTGTCCAATTTATTCGACTCTAACATTAAATTTACATTATTGGGATTCTTCAAAATATGAATATTTTCAAGAGTTTCCATTTTATATTTATTCTTAATACCTTGTTCCAAAATATTTACATTTTACGTAAGCTATATTGATCTTCATATATTCTTTGTTTTAGGTATCTTCCCGTTTGTCCAATATAATATTTGTCACAATCTTTACAATTTATTTTGTATAGCACTCCTGTTTTCAAACATTTATTAAATAGCTCTTTACGATTATCAAATAGCTTTCTAATATCATTATTATTTCCAAAGTAAACTTGAATATTATGCTTTTTGAATGCACTTCTAATTCTTTCGGATTCCTTCATTTTATCTATAAAGTCTATTGGATAATCATTTTTAATGAATATATTTTTAATTTATTTTTTCTAAAATCTTTATATGATAATTTGATTGTTCTGTCGATAGCTCCCTTTACAGTACCTATCTTGTTTTCGAATAGTTGGTGCGAGTTACAATTTAACAACCTGTAAAATTTAACGGTCTATAAACATATGTTATATTTTAGAGAAATTTATTTTAAATAAGGGTGGGTTGTTAAAGAGCATTACTCAAAATAGATAAAAATGAATTTAAAGACTATAATTAAAGAACAACTTACTTCTTTACTTAGATGCAAAAACTCGAACATTATTCCGACATACATAGATAAACATTTTCAAAATAAACATTTTAGTTTTAATTACGATAAAATAATCTCTTATGATTTGGAAAGAAACATTTTCTATTTTAAAAACAAATTAATAAATTTGGAAATCAGATATAAAAATTATGAAATTTATCAATTGATAAAATTTTTATTAAAAATAAAAAAATATTTATATAGATACTAAGAAAATGATGCTTTAAAAGAATTCTTTCTAGTTCAAAACAGACATTTTGATAAAATAAAGTACGAAAAAAGATATGAACTGAAAAGTAAATTTAAATATTTAAAATATATACAACACTCTCAAATAAATAGTAGTTATAATAAAAAAAATTGGTTTAAAAATTTAACAAATATTACCCTTCCAAAAAATGATGTAAATATTCTTACAAAAGGTGCAAAATTTGGAATATCTTATTCAAATAACATATTCCCTGTTAAAGAAATCATCGCTGACGTTGAAAATAGTATTGTTAGTTCCAATAACCATATGAAAAAACAATGTAGAACCACATTAGTGAAGGATATTAATAATTTTAAAAAAGAAAAGATGTCAAAATTATTTAAACAAATATTCATTAACAATGATTATCCAATAGACTTTATAGATAAAACGATTGCAGAGAGAGTGAATCAAGTTTATAATAGTACTAAAGAACGTAATATGGAAAAGAGGGATAATAATAATAAAATCTTGGTATTACCATATGTAAAAGGATTAACCGAAAGAATTAGAAGTGCATTCAAAAAGCATAATATTCAAGTTTACTTTAAAAACAATAATAATATTAGAAAGCTATTTACCAATTGTAAAGATAAGGATGATAAATATTTGAAAACAGGAGTGGTACAGAAAATAGATTGTAAAGATTGTGCCAAATATTATATTGGACAAACGGTAACATACCTAAAACAAAGAATATATGAACATCAATATAGCTTACGAAGCATTAATGGTACAACCGGGCTAAAAAAACAGAGTTTAAACTTGTTACATTCTTTCGATTTTGAAAATGTAAATATTTTAAAAGGTATTAAAAATAAATATAAAAGAGAAACTCTTGAAAATATTCATATTTTGAAGAATCCCAATAATGCAAATTTAATGTTAGAGTCAAATAAATTGGACAGTTATTATTCTTTATGAATATAAAATTTGTATTTCGCATTTCATTTGAGAAACGGGGGGGTTCTTTAAATGTTATACTAATAAATTTAGAGTGGGCATGGAATATATAAAGTAGTATGCTGGGTTTTACAATTTAGTTTAGTTCGTGAGAATGAACCGTAGTGGTTCGACACGTCGGACACCAAAGTCATTCTAAATTTGAGGTGTTGGGGACAGTCAGGTTGTACTTTACTAGCATGAGTGATAATATAGTTTGGGAGCCAACGACATTTTTATGTCATATATTTATCTTCGGCCGAAAATTAGTTTAAATGTTTCGTTTCAATGTTCTCTAAAGCGTAGTGATCGTCCGCTACGTCAATTAATTTGGATGTGGCAACGCCAGGCATCTAAACTTGTTAAAAAATTGATAAATACCAGGTTTTATGAAATAATTTTGAGTTTAGAAAAAAATTGTTCAAACAAAAGTTGTAGATCCTATTGAAAAAAATTTTTTATGTTCTATCCATTTTTGTTCTAAAGCTAATAATTATGGATAAAAACGCAACTATGAACATTTTGAGCTGGTTTCGACCCAAATCATAATCGATATGTCAGGTATCTACCCCGCTGCTCAAATGATACATGATACAAGTACTTTATAATTTGTAATTTTGCTCATAAAACTATAGTTTTCTTAAAGTGAAAATATATCGAATGTAATAAATTTTAATTCGGTAGATCTCCAAATTTCGTTTAAAATCCTTTATAATAAGCTCTCTATTGTTTCAATAGTAAATATTATATGCATATGTGTATATATATATATATATATATATATATATATATATATATATATATATATATATATAAGAAATGCATGATGTATGTATATTTCTATATATAAAATATAATTCTATACCTACACTTTTTAGGAATCAATTTTAAACTCAGTCTACAAATATTCTTTGGAACTTTGTATATCGTTTTATACTTTAAATTTTCTATATTTTTTTACCTTTTGTTGAATTCTTGGATCAAAATATGTTACCTTTAAAAGAATATTGTAATTATTGTATATACGAAAAGTTTGAGAATATTTTATAGAAGTGCATCATTCAGTCCATTCTATATACTGTATTTTAATAGTTGGTGTTGGGTTTTTTTTTTGTTATCGAAAATCTTTTACCTTTCTCATACATTATATTACTTATAATAGTTTAGTTTACTTTATATATTTTTTAAATATCCTTTTACTTAAAAAATTATACAGTAATGATAGAATTAAGGAGATAAATTCCATATCCAATTTTTACAAAATTTATAGTTTGTAGCTTATTGAAATATTTAAAAAATTCCTTCAAATTTATAATGTAAAGCATTATTTACAGTCTTAAGAAGCTTGTTTGGTTTCGGTTTATTTTGAAAATAGATGCGGTAATTAAAGTATTTAAATCGGGATAAAATATGGTAAATTACTTTTTACGCAATACGTCTGAAAATATAAAAAAACTGTTCATGAGCGATTGTTTTCAAACTTGACAAATAACTCCGCCAGATAGTGTATATCTCTTTCAATTTCGCCTCATGGTTTCATAATTAATTTCAGATCATGCACTCTTAAGAGTGCGCGGGCTTCAACGACTGGCGGCAAAGGGGCGTGCGTTCACGGCGTTTGTCAACAGATGCCGTCACCTGGGGATCCCGGACAGAAATTCACACTTCATGTTTTACATTTGTAGGTAGTGTATCTGTCAACAACGTTGCGGCATTATATCTGAGTATTTTTTTCGGTGTCGTTTATTATATCAAACAAAATCGTAATAAGTTTCCATTTAAATTAACGTCATTTGCGGGAAGCACTGCTTCTATCCTTCAATATAAGGAAAGCAATTTAATTGTACTTATGTCGACTGCCCATATACAAATTAATAAATATTTTTTTATTGGTCTTACAGTCCAATCAATTCAATCTAAAAATAAAAATAAAAATAAAAATTAAATGAAAAATTAAATTAAAAATTATAATGACAGTCAGACTGTCCTTGTTTACATTCATCCTCGTAGACTAATCTGAAAATAAAATATTAGCTGAAAGAATTCTTTGTTAGTAAAGTGCAGTCTGACTGTCCCCAACACCCTTACCTAAAATAGACATAATGCAAGAGTTGATGTTAACAGAGGCAAAATTATTGTCTTACCGTATGTTAGTGGATTATCTGAAAGAATTAAAAGAAATATTCGGAAATATAACATTCGAATTTTCTTTAAAAATAGCAATAATTTGAATAGATTGTTTAATAATAACAAAGATAAGGATGATTTATGCTTAAAATCAGGAGTTGTTTACAAGATTAATTGCATAGATTGTGATAAATACTATATTGGACAAACAGGTAGATATTTAGAAAAGAGAATTTATGAACATAAATATAGTTTACGTTGCTCACATATTACTTGCGGTTTAAAAGAGCATTCTTTAAATTTTTTACATTCTTTTGATCTTGTGAATGTGGATATTTTGGAACATGATATTAATAATAAGTATAAAACGGAGAGTCTTGAAAGTATTCACATTTCCAGCAATCGAAAGAATGTGAATTTAATGCTAGACTCTAGTAAATTGGACAGTGTTTATCATTCCTTATTAAATTGATTGGCTTTGAACAATTTGTGTAGAAGGGGAATTTAGATTTAATTTACTAAATTTGGTAGTGGGGATAAGGTATATATAGATTAGAACATAAGGTTTAGTTTAGTCCCTGATGAGGAGTCGTAGCGAGCTCGAAACGTTGGACAGGTCTTCAATTAGGTAAGGGTGTTGGGAACAGTCAGACTTCACTTTACTAACCAAGAATTCTTTCAGCTAATATTTTATTTTGAGATTAGTCTTCGGGGGTGAATGTAAACAAGGACAGTCTGACTGTCATTATAATTTTTAATTTAATTTTTATTTTTATTTTTAGATTGAATTGATTGGACTGTAAGACCAATAAAAAATATTTATTAATTAATATAAGGAAAAGTACGTCTGTGGCCCATCATTTATTTTTAGAAACTTTCAAGACTGGTATAATATATCGGTAAATCTAGGTACAGCAAGTGTTTAAAATGGTTCAAAAATGGTTATTTTGAAGTTGAAGGCAAGTATCGCTCCTGAAAGCCGAAAAGTGTTGAAGATGAAGAATTAGACGCTTTGCTGAATAAGGATCCGTGTCAGATTCAATAAGTACTTGCTGTATCATTGAACATCACGGACCAAGCAGTTTCTCTGCGGTTAAAATGATGGGATTCGTTTAAAACATTTCACGTAACAAATGTTTTCGTAATAAAACCTGACATTTGGAAAAAAAACGCTGGAAACGTACTTGTATACCCTATACCTGCTGCAGTATAGGGTGGTACTACAGTACAGTTCAATACATTTATACGTAGGTTGCTATTTATCTTTTGACCCAAAGAATGAAAAGACAGTAAATAGTATAGCTACGAGAGTTTTGGATCACCGGAACTAATTGTGAGCTGACGTCAGCAATTATGACGTCACGTCTCCCTACGTCCCGAGCCCCTACATCATCAATTCCGGTTATCCTGAACTCTCTTAGCGCACAGCGTTAACATCACGTTGCGCCTACCTCCCCTAGCGCTATATATTTCTCTCCCTCTCTCTCTCTCTCTCTCTTGCAGTGCGCAGATTCCTTTGTCATTGAAGGGTGCAGTTGCACAACCCCGCCTATCATCCTAATATGGAATAGAGTACAGGGAGCGATCGCTTTCTCTCTCTCTCTTGTTCCTAGTAACGTCACCCGTCCCCTACGTCATTACTTCCGGTGATTCTGAACACTCTGAGCTCACAGCGGTGACGTCACGCGCCATGACATCGCGCTGCGCCTGTCTCCCCTAGCGCTATATTTTTCTCTCTCTCTCTCTCTCTCTCTCTCTCTCTTACAGTGCATGATATTCTATGCCATTGTAGGGTTGTGTTCCGCGACCGCTGTCACCCTAATATGGGACAGAGTAGAGGGAGAGCTATATAACTCTCTCTCTCTCTCTCTCTCTCTCTCTCGCTCTCTTGCTACCGGTGCACTTAATATTGCCTTTGTTTGGCCTGGCAGTCGGCACTTTGCCCCATAGTTCAGATCAATAATGGGGGACATGTATACTTACTCCTATATTATAATCTTCTTCACTGATTATCAATGTCTCTTTTTAACTATACATAATAACTTTAGTTTCTTATTATTTCTCTTATGTTATAATTTACATTCATTTAAGTAGTTTAAAGAAATGTACACAATATTCAGTCCTATTCTCTATTCTAATACTATAAGCGCTTGAGAATGAGCGCTTGAGAATGAGTTGCCAGTCAATAGTCAGCATGTTGATGGTCCGAGATTTCCGATCAATAAGTTAATACGATACCATGCGGGTGCAAGAGAGAGAGAGAGAAAGAGAGAGAGAGAGAGAGAGAGAGCGAGAGAGGGAGAGAACTATATGACAATGAATATCCAACACTTTTGTCTCAATGTAAGAATCAATAATCAGAACCGGGGTGTTTATAAAACTTACTCATCTCTGATACTCTCTTTTTACCTTCATTTTTATATTATAGTTATATATATTAACATAATTAAAAATATATGATGCATACAATGAAAGGATCCATATTTAGAAATAAATAAAATATTCACAGAGAAGCACATTCAGGATTTGCAAATCCATATGTCCTGGGTTTTTTTTTTAAACAACGAGATTTATATTTCATTAGCTTATCTTACATAACACACATTTTTACAACAATGCCTTGGTCAATACTGAGGGCTCATTCTTTGGTCAAATTTTCTCGAGAGCTTTAAAGTGAATTTCTCAAACACTTTATCTTGCATCTTCATTCATAATTCTTCTACGATTCCTCACTCAGCACTTGTGACGGACGCGTTGGTATACGTATCCATGGATCTCTCTCGTATAGATTAGAATTAGTTTGAGCAGTGCTGGAGAACGTTTGTGTAATAATTTTTTTTGTCTTTCTTTCCTCTATTTCATATGCAGGTATAGAGAAAGAAGGTTTCTCTACACAAGGCAGACACCTCAGACGAAACTCTATTTCCGAAAACAATACAATATGAATAAAAGGTTTTTTCGTTTTCTTTTTCTAGTTTAGAAATGCCTCATGTTTAAGTTTACTTATATTAATTATACATCGAAAATAATCCAAGATTTCAGTAGATATGCATACTGTACTGCACATACTGCTTTAAAGCTAATGTATGATGAGTGCAGTACTTATATTCATAAGCTTGTAATTTCATTAATGGAAGACACTTGAAGTCTTCGATATTTTTAACATTGTCCGAAAATTTTTGCAGGTATCATTTTTTTTTGAAGACCTTTTACATAGATCGTACGAGCATTTTTAAAATAATTACTAATTGTTTTTTCTATGTCTTCATATGGTATATCACTTGAATTCCATGGTAGCCCGTGATAATTACGTTCTAACTAGCGATTCTTACTCTTCTCTTTCTCAGAAAGGCTACACCATTTTTTCGGTGCTTGAAACAAATAAACTCTTGGCGCTTCATCTTCAAGAGAAATTATTGCAACTTCTTTCAAAATAAATTCATTCGAACAGCTCTTGAAGCCTTGCACATCTACAATGTACTCCATAATGACTAAGAATGATTTCTTTTAATTTTACGATTGCTTTTATAGGTAAATAAATACTCCCACCATTCTACTTTAAATTAAATACATACGTATGTGCAATTTCTATATTGTATAGATTAGTTTGAAGTTAGATTTTCTGTAAACTACATAATCGCTATATGTTTTGCCTTTAAAGCAACAGTCATCTACTTTCTTGGTAAAGGAAAATTTTTCATCACAACATCTGTGCATATTGATTTTCCATTGGAAGGGTGCCTATAACAAAAGAAATTTCTCAAAACGTTTTCCAATATTGATTTTTTCTGAACTTTCCCAACTATATAGCAGTTATGATGCAACAAATTTAGGCAGTATAGTTTTCAATCTTGAACTATTTGAGCTTTTCTAACTTTATCGCAATTACGAAGCAGCAAGTATAGACGTATAGATTTCCAGTGTTTCCAGTTTCGCGTTTCTTATATGTGTGTATTTGTGTGACTGGTTATTATCTGTTTTGTGGGTTATATTTATCTACTAACGTTATAGTAGAAACTAAATTATAGCGGAATACTTATTTTAAAAATATACATTGTTATAATTATATTTTCTTGAAAAAGGAAATAAAAAAATAAAAATTGTTCAGTGTTGTGAAGCATTATGGCATTCCTGAGACGTTATCAGGATGTTATCAACGTCTTCAAGAGTTCTGTATGTTTGCATCTAGACAAATGGCTGACAGAGAGGTATTGTTCGATGGATGGATTAGGCATCTGCAGCAGTTACATCGATAACAAATATAATGAAGCATTCTAGAATTGCATCTGAGAAGCGTCGATGTATTACACTTGTGAATCATTTTCAGAGTGTTTATTGCAAATTGAATTGTAACGCTAAACAAGGTGGCGACTTATCGCAAAAGGAGGCCAAAAAGATAACTTGGAGTGATATTCAATCCGCTTTTAACAATTGCATAAAATCTGGAATTGTAACGAATATTAAACATCAAGAAATTCGTAGATTTTTAGATGATGCATTTAAATTGGTTGAGAAGCAGATAAAAATATCTTTAGAAGATCAATCATCACTTAAAATGAATACGGTTCTGTCTGCTAAGTATATTATATCAAGAAACTCAGAGCAGATAATAGAAATCAAATGTTTTAATACAAAAAATTATATTTGAGACCACAAATTTGAAAGGTTGGTATGCAACGCACGTCCAAGAACCCATCCAGCATAATATGAATAAGAATTTACTAATCATACAACATGATTATAATGACGAAGAAGAAAGTGTAAATAGAAGCGTGAATAATGAAAATCCCCCAGCTAGTTACCACTATGTGTGGATTAAGAATTTATCTCGTTTGATAAGTTTTCAAGACATAAAATGTAATGGGAAACTTCATCTGCATGATAGATGCTTACATTATTTTCTATCTAAAGAAAAATTAAACTTACACATTATCGATTATCAGGAAAAAAATCATTGTAAAATAAAATTACCCACACAGAAGAATAATATTTTAGAATTTAAAAACTTTTCCTTCAAAGAGGTGTACCATTTGTGATATATGCAGATTTTGAATGCATGTTAGAAAAAATAGATGATCACAAGTATGCAAAACAAAAACATAATCCAATGAGTATTAGGGTTTATATAAAATGTAGTTATGATGAGACATAGTGTGAATACCGAAGGTACAGACAAACAGATAAAGAAATAGGACCATCATCTGCTGAATGGTTCACACAATAATTGCAAGAGTTTTCAGTAAAAATAACAGAAGTATACGTGAATGTAAAGCCGATGAATCGACTGGCAGACATTGAAACTTTAAACTATAAAACAGCAAAAGTTTGTCACATTTGCGAAAAAGATTTTAATTGTACAGATAATAAAGTTCAAGATCACTCATCTTACAGGACGTTAAGTATATATTAGAGTTTTATGTTAGCAGTTTTATAAAATTTAAATATTGATTTCAGATACCGAGGTCCTGCACATAACTCGTGTAATTTGAATTATTCCAAAGTTATACCTATTACATTTCATAATTTATCGGGGCATTATGTGCATTTATTTATTAAAGAACTTGCAACAAATTTTGAAGGACGTGTATATGTTCTCCCGGAAAATAAGGAGAACTATATATCATTTATAAAATATATACAAGACATGGATATTAGTTTTAGATTTATCGATTCGTTTCGATTTATGCCTTGTTCTCTTGATAAATTAGCGTCATATTTAGACGAGCATAGTATTTTAGAAAAAAACTTTTAAGATGGACTTTCGATCAAACGAGCAAATTAGGTTAGTTAAACGAAAAGGTGTCTTCCCATATGAATATATTTCATCGTTTGATAAATTGCAAAAAACGCAAATGCCGGTCAAAGATGCATTTTACAGTAATTTATACAATTCCACTATTACTGATGAAGACTATCAGCATGCTAAACAAATATGGCAAGATTTTGATATTCAAACACTTAGTGAATATTCCGATCTATATTTAAAAACAGATGTATTGCTCCTTGCAGATCTATTCGAAAACTTTAGAGAAAATTGCATACAAGCATATCATCTTGATCCTGCTCATTATTATACCACTCCGGGTATATCGTGGGATGCAATGTTAAAATATACAAAAATATACAAAAATAAAATTAGAATTGCTTACCGATATTGATATGTTCATGTTTATCAAAAGAGGTATCAGGGGTGGTATTAGCCAATGTTCGAACCGCTATTCAAAGGCGAATAATAATTATATGGATAGTGAGTTTGATGAAACGAAGAAAAATAAATTTTTGCTCTACTGTGACGTAAACAATCTTTATGTTTGGGCAATGACACAATATCTGCCATACGGAGGTTTTGAATGGGAACAAAATATAGACAATGAATCCAAATTTCTGAAAACAGCAGATGGATCTTCTACTGGATATATTCTAGAGATCGATTTAGAATATCCAGAAAATATTCATGATTTACATAGAGATTTGCCACTTTGCCCGGAACATATTGCAGCACCAGGAAGTAAAATGAAGAAACTATTAACGACTTTATATAATAAAAAACGCTATACAATTCACTACAGAGCATTGCAACAAGCAGTTAAATATGGCTTATACTTAAAAAATATATATAGAGTATTAAAATTTAATCAGAAACCATGGTTTAAAGACTATATTGATTTAAATAGCGAAAAAAGAAAACAAGCAAAAAATGAATTCGAAAAGTTATTTTTCCAATTTTTAAATAATGCTATTTATGGAAAGACAATGGAAAATGAAAGGAAAAGAGTAGATGTGAAGCTAGTGAATAAATGGCATAGACGTTATGATGCAAAAGCATTGATAGCAAGTCCAAATTTTCATAATTGTCCAATTTTTTATGAAAATTTCTTTGTTGTACAGTTACAAAGAACTGAAATTCTGATCGGAAAACCTATTTATGTTGGACTGTCTGTATTAGATTTGTCGAAAACAAAAGTTTATAGATTTCACTATGAATACATACAAAATAGAGTGGGTAGTAACTGTAAATTATTATATACAGATACTGATAGTTTGGTATATGAAGTAAAAGACATTAATATGTACGATTTGATGCGGGAGGACATTCATGAATTCGATACATCAGATTATCCGCAGAATAATCCTTATAAAATACCGCAAAAAAAATAAGAAAATTGTTGGACTCATGAAGAATGAATGTAATGGTAAAATTTTAACAGAATTTTTTGGATTGTGGAGTAAAATGTACAGTACGAAGATTCAAGCACAAGAACAGATTAAGAAAGCCAAGGGTGTTAAAAGTGCTATAGTGAAAACTACAAGTAATTTTGAAGATTATGTTCATTGCTTGGAAGAAAGAGCCATTATCAATAGAGATCAATATAATATTCGATCGAGACTTCATATTGTACATACAGAAAAACAAAAGAAAATTGCCTTAAATTCGTTTGATGATAAGCGTTTTATAGAAACGGGATCAACAGATACTCTTCCATGGGGTCACTACAGTATACGTGAACATGAACGTGCATTAAATGAAGGAGTCGCTAGAGAAATGAGAGATGACAATGCAAACGAACAAATATTACAACAACCATTAACTGAATAAGTTGCAATGAGAATACAAGGAGACAAGGACCGTAGTCACTTAGTAGAACAGTCGACTAAACCAGTCATAACATGCATTGGAGACAAGACAAGCTGCTCGATTTTACACGGGTCACCAGAACTAATCGGAAGAGAAACGAGAAGTGGAGAGCGAGAAAGCTTACATAAACGGCGATCAAGCTCAACCGATATGGATGGAATATGGAGGGGATATAGACCTTATAGAGGGGGAAGTACGACCAAAAAAACAAAACTGCAGAGAGAGATCAGTTATTCAGTGTTTAGTTTTTGATTGTAATTGTTAGCAAGCAGTATTTTGTTCAAAAATAATCATATATATAATGGAACATAGTCCTGAAATGACGTTTCCTAGTGCTGAGTCGTCTACTCAATTGATTGCGCAGCTAACGGCTGCCGATTTCATTTCGAATTTTAATGAAGACTACATTCAGCCAGACAATTCATCAATTCAGGTGTGTATAGTTTATCTTTTAATTTCACTTGTACATATTACTAAATAATTTTAAGATAAAAAGTTAAATAATTTATATTTTTTTACAGATGGATTTCAAAAGGTTGAATAATATAGCACGAGGTAGTTTTGTACCTACAAAAAGATTGGCGAATTAAGAAGAAATCAAAATTACATGCTCACAAAAAAAAAAAAAGTTAACACTAAATTCGGATGGAAATCAGTAGTGAATGTCAGTGTTTTTTACCGAATAGAATTTCGAAGGCGTTAATTAAAGACGAAAGCTGCTTCAATAATATGTGTGAATATACATATAAATTAAAGTTGTTCATAAAATCTATGGGTGAAGATAATTTTGAATTCATCACAGTATAAACAAAAATATATATATATATATATGTGTGTGTGTGTGTGTGTGTGTGTGTGTTTTTTTTTTTTTTTTTCGCTGGAACTATCAGGGAATATTACTTCGGCGGGGCTGTTAATTAGCCTATACGACTCCTCTTCTTATGACACTATCCTACGTCCCCCATCCACACAGGTGATCAGGGGTTCGGTGTTCGTCCTCTGTATCTTAAAATAGGATCAGTTGGCCTGGTTCATCCTGGGCCATTCGCCTAGTTCTATCGGCATATCTAAATTTGGTCATCACCTCTTTTGCGAAACTGGCTACTGCCTTCCAGTTTTCAGAAGATTCCAGCATTATTGATAGGATGCTCTCTGGTCTTATTGGCTTATTGATGATGTTCATCAAGTGCTAACGTTGTGTTCTAAAACAAGGGCAGCTCACCAATATATGCTCAGCATCCTCAGCCAAAGCCGGACAGATGGGGCAGAGATCATTATTATCCAGGTGAAAGCGGTGGAAATAGGACCTAAAACAACCATGTCCAGTCAACAACTGAGTTAGGTGGAAATCTAATTCCACAGTCGTCCCCATAAGTCATTGTTGGCCTCTGCACACAGTTCAAGCCAGCATCGACGCTTGCTTGCCTTAATGGCCTTGACAAGCACTCTCTGTGCTTCTTTAAATAAACTATTAAACGTATCACGATGGGTGCGGGCTCTCTGGGCAAGTCTACGTGCGCGATGACATTGTTTGCGCAATTCTGCAATTTCATTTGTCCACCAGTAGACAGATTGACGATGTTTAAATCCGCTCTTAGTCCTAGTCATCGATGCATCACATGCTTCAGAGATATGCTTCATGAGTGCATTTGCCAGATGGCCTGGTGCACCATATTCTAAACGCTCTTCTGATATTATAGTGGCGAACACTTCACAGTCTAGCGATCTGATGTTCCATTTCCGTGTGGGCATCCACTCATTGCACTTGTTCTTTACTTTCTTCTCTGCAATCTCATACAAGATCGCCCTGTGATCACTGTGGGTGTAAAGGTCGCTTACTCTCCAATTAAGGATCCGCTGAATCAAGTCATCACTGGCGAATGTTACATCAATGACTGATTGTTTATCACCCCTAATGAAAGTGGATTCAGATCCCTTATTAACCACGTGGAGTTGAAGTGATTTAAGGCCATCAAGCAGCATACTACCTCTGTTATTTGTTGAAGCGCTTCCCCAGGCTGTGGACCACGCGTTAAAATCGCCACCGATTAATAATGGTTTCTTGTCCATGGCTTCATCAACTAATTTAGCTACAAGGATTTCAAACTGCTTGTCCGTCAAGCTTGGAGGAGCATATACACTAAAGACGTATATTTCTTGTATTTTAGCCCAGGATATCAATTCGCTCCGATGACTCGACTGCTTTAGTACCTGCCTATTTTGACCAATCCAGAGGGCAGCTCTATTGCTTGTCTCACTTATCCAGCGCTGTGATCTGACCCTGTCACAATATGGTTCGGAGATTACAGCAATGTCTATTCTTAGCTCCTTTATGGTCTGTTTCAGCAGGTCATGAGCTGCTACGCAATGGTTGGTATTCAGTTGGAGTATTTTCATGTTTTATGTCTGTTTAAAAACTCCACGGTAATCGGGCACTTATAGCTGTATGCTGGATGGTTAATCTCCTTTTTTCCTTCACATTTACAGAGTAAACAACAGGGCCCGTTTACACACAGCTTGGATAGATGGTCTTTTCCACCGCAGTGCCTGCAAAGTTTAGTTCTGTCAGGGCCCGAGCACACGGACGCTAAATGGCCAATCTGCCAACACCTGAAGCAGCGCTTTATTTCTGTTTTTTTTCGAACTCTGCAGCTGACCCATCCGATTCGAACATGCCCTACACGTAGTATAGGTATAAACGTAGTATATATATAATATATATATATATATTTTTCAAATCTAAGACCATTCGGATAAGTTATAAGAGTCAATTAGCTATTGGTTTTTTCGCAATTTGAAGGTCCTGAAAAAACTGCTCGTATACTATTCGGCAGCTAATCTCCAAGCCGTTTACTCTTCTTTTCCTTCTCAGTAAAAGAATTAAAATTAATAACAGGCAATTTTGTTGAGTACTCTTTGAATTCCATGTTTGCACATCACGGTTTTAATTGAGACTATGCCAATAGAGTAGAAATAGAATGTTTATATATAAACTTAATTAGTATCGTTTTATCTTTCGAAACAGAATGATTTTCCATAAGCGAGAAGGTGGTGGAGAATTTAATAAGATACTTAGTCACTTACCTATTGAACTGCATTTACCAGGTTATCAATACCGTGGTCATGGGACAAAATTGAAAAAACGAATGGCTCGTGGTGATCCTGGGATCAATGCCCCTGATTTTGCTTGCAAAGATCACGATATAGCATATTCCAACATTGTTAACAACATCCAAGCTGCGCATGCTGCAGATCGAATTCTCGCAGACAAAGCTCGCTTGCGTCTGAAATCAAAGAACGCAATTTTGGCCGAAAAGGCTGCTGCACTTGCCGTTTACAATGCAATGAAACTTAAAGTAAAGTTAGGAATCGGATTAAAGCAGAAAAATAAGAAACTGACTGGTAAAAACAATAAATCAACCTTGAAAAAAAAAATTAAATCTGATGCATATTCAATGATTGCAAATACAAGTGCTCAAAAACTAGTTCGCTCTGCATTAAAATGCGCTCACGAAACCGTTGAAAAGGCCGCCGTCAAAGGCAATTTTACAATTCCAAAGATATTGCCACTTCCTCAAAAACTTGTCGGTGTTTTACCATTTCTTATACCTCTATTTGCCGGTTTGAGTGCATCTGGAGCATGGGCAGGGGGTGCTGCTGGAATAGCAAACGCTGTTAATGATGGAAAAGCAGCAAAGCAAAAGTTGGAAGAAAATCGAAGACATAATAAAACAATGAAAACAATTGCTCTTGGAAAAGGTCTTTATTTAAAACCTGACAAAAAAGGCTATGGTCTTTACCTAAATATGTAGACAAGTAATGGATGAGGTCTCTACTTAAAACCATATAAAGGCAAAGGATTAAAAAAAAAAATGTTTCTCTGTAGAATTGCCCGAGTGACCTTTATCTGACATTGATTTAATAAAATATGCTCGTGTTTTAACAATTTCCGCATTTTGTAGTGTATTTATGCGTAATGCACTGCCCAATAATGGTCCTCATATCAGGTATGGTAATCCTAGATGATGCCAGTGGGCCTGGAACTCATTGGGTTGCATATCGAAAACGAGGCAATAGAGTGTTATGTTTCGATAGCTTTGGTGACTTAAAGCCACCCTTAGACCTTATATTCTACTTTGGTGATGCTGAAATTATGTATAATTATGAAAGATATCGGGATTTTAATACATACATTTGCGGTCATTTATGCCTGCAATTTCTATGTAATAATCTTCGAAGTAGTACTATATAATATCAAACATCTTGTAAAACAAATCATTATTAACTTAACCATGACGAATGAACTATTTACTTTGACGCTTTCTGGCACATCATCTATTTTTGAAGCTCAATATTTTCCTCCTATTGAGCTCTCATCCAATAAAAATTATGTTCTCGGTTTAGTTGAGCTTTTAACATTGAACTCGATTCCTAATATTGATGAAAGCAACAACAAATTATATGTTGATAAAGAAGAAATTACACTACCAACCGGTAGTTACGAAATTGTAGATACTGAAAATTACCTGAAGGAGAGATTAACTTCTAAAGGTATAATATTAAGTCTTAAGCTTAATAACAGCACACTTCGTAGTGTTATTGAGTGTAGTCATCAAATCAATTTTCAACATAAAAATTCACTTGGTACATGGAATTTCGACACAATTCTGATTTACCAGTAACTATTATAAAGATAAATTCATTGAGAATACAGTGCAGTATTACAGCTGGTGCATATATAAATGATCGTCGTGTGCACACAATTTTTCCCAGCAGTGCCACCAGGATATACGATCATTCAAGTACCTTCATATGTCATTTACCTTCCAGTTGTCGTCAAGTGCATAGATCATATAGAATTACGCATCGTCGATCAAAACGGGAACTTGTGAATTTCCGAGGAGAGGCTATAACAATTAGATTACACGTTAAACCAGTAGTTTATTACGATGGGAATTATTTACAGCGTTTCTGGATATATTAATAGTCAGTCAGGTCAGCAAACCAGCAGTCTTACAAGCTTCGACGACTAAGACACTTGGAAAAAAATCATCCGATCTCTAATAGTTTTTGTACTTGGGAGCTCTATGAATATCCGCTCCTTCTTGCTACATCCAAGCACGTTTGGACTGTGAAAACGGCTAATCAACTGGAAAAGCCACGATTCATTCTCGCACTTCAAACGAATAGAAAAGGACAAAAAGATACAAATTGCAGTCGCTTTGACCATTGTGATATCAGTAATGTTAAACTTTTTCTCAATTCTCAATACTATCCGTATGGAAATTTAAATATTGATATTACTAACAATCATTATTCGGTATTGTATGAAATGTATGCAAATATTCAAAATGTCTACTACAACAAGAAGTCTCAGCATATTCTAAAGAAAACAGATTTCCGAGATCATATGCCACTTATAGTTATTGATTGTTCAAAGCAAAACGAGTCGCTGAAAAGCGCACCGGTTGATGTACGCCTAGAATTTGAATCAAAAAATAATTTTCCCCCAAATACCTCAGCTTACTGCTTATTTTTGCATGATCCTATCGTGCAATACCATCCTATGAGTAGCGACATTAAGAAGTTATAAATTGGTAATGAGAATGTGATAATATATAAGTAAAAGTTTTTATCAAAAGCTCTCAACATGGAGAATGTGGTTAATATGCAAGGCTTCAAGCAGGGTGACAATGAATATCTACTGAAAGAGCTTGCCATTTTATCACTCAACGAACCTATTGTATTTTTATTTAAAAAGCCATTTTCTCGTGAACGACTTCCAGATCATATCAAAGCGCAAAATAAATGGCTTGAAATGAATTTATCATGGTATTTCATGGAATTCAGGAAAGTTTTGGTATAATCAAATTGTCAATATACTTTGTGAAAATTTACCGAATGCAACTAAAATATTCACCAATGGAGCAATAAAAAGATAATGATTAGCTAGATTTAAAAGATATAATTTTATGTTTTACGATATTAATACCGTGAATTTACCATTCTGTGAGTGGAAGAAACAGAAGCCCGAGAATCCTCTAACAATATGCACCAATCATAATGCAGCATACAAAGTTACGTGTGCTCTACACAATGTAAAACTCTTAAAAAAATACTATCTCAATATATCCTCAAAGTAGAGCTCCTTCCAAAGTCGAACAAAAGTATTATAGTATACGAGCAATTATATATATCCCCAATAATTGATCCGAACTATGGGACAAAATATTGACTACTAGGCTAAACAAAGGCATGGTCAAGTGCACCAGTAGCAAGAGAGAGAGAGAGAGAGAGAGAGAGAGAGAGAGAGAGAGAGAGAGAGAGAGAGAGAGAGAGAGAGAGAGAACTATATAGCTCTCGCTCCCTCTATCTGTTCCATATTAGGGTGATAGGTGGGGTCGTGCAACTGCACCCTTCAATGACCAAAAAGAAATCTGCGCGCTGCAAGAGAGAGAGAGAGAGAGAGAGAACTATACAATTTTCTCTCTCTCTAGAACAAGAGCGTGAGAGAGAGAGAGAGAGAGAGAGAGAGAGAGAGAGAGAGAGAGAGAGAGAGAGAAATATATAGCGCTAGGGGAAGTAGGCGCAGCGTGATGTTAACGCTATGAGCTAAGAGAGTTCAAGATCGCCGGAAGTGATAATGTAGGGGCTCGTGACGAAGGGGGACGTGACGTCACAGTCGCTGACGTGAGCTCGCATTTAGTTCCGGTGATCCAGAAGTCTCTTAGCTATACTACTACAGTAATTTATCATCGAAAATAGCTTTATTTATTTTCGAAGTATTTTACATGACGATCAATAGTTTTGCATGCGCTCGAACCAATTTTCGTAACACTTTTTCCATTCCGATTGAGGTACCTCCAAAACATGGTTTTTGAACGGATTAACGGCTTCTTCAGGTGCCGACCAACGTTGATCACGTAATTTATGTTTGATATACGGGAATAAGAAGAAGTCATTGGCTGCCAAATCAGGGCTATAGGTGGAAGCTCCATCAATTCGATGTTTTGGCGTGTCAAAAATTCATTTATTTGAACTGATGTGAGAGAGCTCGCATTGTCATGATAAAGAATGATTCTTCATTGCCGCTTATTTTTTCGAATTTGACAAAGCACTTCTGGCAAACAAATAATTATGTACGAGTGAGAATTCAACATTCTACGTTGCTTTAACGGCACGACTGCCACATGTTCAGTTATTCTGAAGAAACTGGTGATCATTTGCATCAAAGTACTTCAAGCACGAACCACGTTTGTCAGATTGGGGTCGTCTTGGAAAACCCATACTGTGAATTGTTGTTTTGTTTCGGACTCATACGCATAGATCCAAGATTCGTCACATGTATAGATGTTATATATGCTTTTGATGCAACTCAATTGTATTTTTTGAGCATTTTTTTGCAGCAATTGCCACGAGCATCTTTTTGAGCTTTTGTCAAGTTTTGCGGGATCCAATGTGAACAAATCTTTTTAACAACTGAATGGTCATGCAATATCTTATAGATGATCGTCATGCTAATGCCAAAAGATCCCTCAATCTCTTGGGATGTCGTATAGCGATCTTGATTTATCAGTTCGCGCACAGCATCAATATTTTCTGACACAATAATTGATTGTAGACGGTCTTCACGGAACTCGTCCTGGATTTACAATGGCCAAGGATGCGGCTTCATCGCCAAAAGTCGAAGTAAATTGATCAGTGCATTTTTGTCTTGATAAGCCACGTCGAAAGTCGTAAAAAATTATCGTACGAAAATTTTCACGAGTTACTTCATTTTTTCGGTGAGCCAAAATGTTCAAGTCGCTGTAGATAAAACAATATATACTTAAATGACAAAACGTTCTGTAGAAAGTTATGGTTATAAAGGTCAAAAGGAAAGTTTTTGTTTAATATAGATCTCTTCTTTCTTCTATTATTTTTCATTGTTTTCGTTCTTTAACGAAAGCTTCCTTACGGAAACCATAAGGAGAAATATATATATATATATATATATATATATATATATATATATATATACTGGATTAGATTTGTTTTCTTATCCGTTAGAGATTAATGTATTAGAGATTTCTAGTGTTTCGAGCGCAAGAAAATATCACATCACAATTTATACTACTAATAGAGTAACATAAAACAAATATTTAAGTAAATGTTTTCATAAAGTCACGTGACTAAAACTACTGAACTTATCATGAAAAATCTTTTAGATTTTCAAAAAAAAAACATTAGGTGAAATCTTGGAACTCTATTTTTAAATTAATTTGTAATCAAGTTGTTTACATACTTCGAATGTAAGTAGGTCCTCCGCTTCAGTTCAGCTGCGCGCGTTGGAGCACACTGAACATTTGCAGGTAAAGAAACTCATTTTTTTCTCCGAAGCTCTCTCCGCTCACTTAAACGCCGCGCAACGCAGCGTCTTCCCTGTGTGAAACTTTCGCATCGTTTCTCACGCACTGCTCTCTCTATTTCTATCTCTCTCCCTCTCTCTATTTTCTCTCTCACTCTCTCTCTCTCTCTCTCTCTCTCTCTCTCTCTCTCTCTCTCTCTCTCTCTCTCTGCCACCTACATACATACGTATATACATACATTTGAGAGATATTAAGGTAATAAGATTAAGATAAAACAAATTCTTATTTTAAGCTGCATCCGCTTTTTATTATCCACACTATTTCCACGTTTTTGGTGGAATAAATTTATAGTATTGAAATATCATAAAAGTATGGGCACAAAAATGTACAACATCTAATATTACTAATGCTGCAAAATAATTACCGCGAAGAAGAGTAGTATAGGGAGCAAAAAATTATGATGTGTGAAGCGATGAATATCGAGGCATTGCGTTTGCATGGAAAAAATATGTGTGCAAGTAACTGCGACGATCAAGTGTCGTTAAAGTGTCAAACTACAAAGCATCAGATGTATAAGAACCGTCATATTAAAAAAGAAAAAAAGTATACATAGTAAAAATAAACAATAAAGTGATAAATAAATTGGTGTTAGCGAGTTTATAAAGATTATATTCGAAACGCAGAACGAGATTGAAAGCAGACGATGAACAAGGGTAGCGAGGTTGGTACTTCGTGTGGCTGCTCCTTTGTGGCATTATCTAGCGCAGTATCAGCCAGGGAGACTCTCACAATTGAAGCTGATGATTGACAACAGCAGCGGTCTCCTGCATAATATTTCGTGCTTCACAGCCGCAAGTCTGGCAGATTCCCGATTATACGAATTCGATCGTACATTGGAAATTCTAGACCGCTTTCCAAATGCTTCGAGAGCATTATAAAAGCTTCGAGAATATTCTATTGCATAACTGCACCTGTATACATCTGAAATGTTCTCGATAAAATTTGAGAAGCTTACGAAAGGTGCTCACCTGTGCATAGCGTACCTATTTCATTTTTTTCATAAAATCTGTTTTTGATTATATAGCAATGCATCAATTTTAATTAAATATAAACAAATATTTTCTACTGAAGAGGAACTTCAAACGGTCTATACATATTTTAGATTTTATTTAACACATGAAGCAATATGCTTTTAAAGAAATATTTTTTTCAAAAGACAGACTGATACATTTCCTTTTTTTTTTGTTTTCTGATATTATTTGTTGGATAAATGCAACGATTGTGTACTTTCACTTTTATTTCAGTAACTCTGTTTTGGTTCTGATAAAAATTAAGTGAATTGTTATGCTTAGTTGACATTGGATGTATTTATAATGCCTTAATTGATTAAAATAAAAATTGAGGTAGTTCTAGATCCGAATTTTTTGTTTCGATTAAAGATGTTTGATCTTAATGAGTTACTGATATTTTATTACAGTTTTTGGTAGTAATACTTTTAAGAAGTTTGATTTTTGCAACTATTATTTTTATAAAGAATTTTAACAAAATATCGATGGGATGAATACGAAATAACTTTTAATAATTAACAAATTTTACTTTAGACAATATTATGTTTTTCTTCTTTTTTCACTAATCTGAGTGGTGGTTTTAAGGCACGATAAAGTCATTTTTTATAATGACGTAATGTTTCGTATAAAAGTTGTGCGCGAGGAGAGATAAGTTGCCGCCAGCCGTCGCTGTTGCCACGCGTAAAAACTTTTTATAAATGATACATTTAAACATAATTACTAATAATTTAGAATGTATTAATAAATGTAAAGATAGATTAATCTTTATACCTGCACCTTGCCAAATTTCAAGTTAAAATGTTATTTAAATGACAAGTAATAAATAATAGTTTAAACAAAAATTTTCTCAACTTCTATTGGTCGTATGAAAATGTACAAGGGCTTAAAATTTTTCTTTTTTTAAGCGTAATAAAATGCATTTTGTTTCAATATTCTAGCGTTAAAAACTTCCGAGATATGGACCCTAGCAATAGCGTTTTTAACTTTAAACAATATAAAAATTTAATTTAAAAATCTGGTCTTTTCAGCTTTGATTACTATTAATATACTCTAATGATTGCATTTTAGTGCATTAAAATTTCCCAGCCGTAGGCAAACCTCGCAATGATTAAGTTGCAATATAAACAATTTTGCAACTGGTCGCCATTTTGAAAGTACACTTTGTAATTTGAAACATAGTATAAGTAGATGAGAATACATTTATTTGCGCCATTATTATTGAATTTCAATTGGTTAAACAAATTGTATAGCTCTTTGATTATCGAACATTTTTCCATTTTCATTGTTTATTTAACAATAGAAAAATCCACTTTTTGAGTTTTTCATGTACGTATTTTTGTTCAGAATTATTTCCTGCACAACTTTTATACGAAACATTTTTCGATTAGAGCAATATTATTTAAACTGTTAAAGAAAAAGGAAAAAAAGAGCTTTTATTTTTGCTATTTTGCAATAAATAAATTCGTCGCCGATGGGGTACGATCCCTACAATTTAGGGTCTTATTCTACACATCCTCATCTATCATTTAATGCAAAGAAATAGGCTTTGGAGAAATTGTTGGTAAATCGGCCATTTCGGACTTAATTCGCCTGGAATGCTTCAGGCTACCACCTATGCCGGTCGATGAGTCATGATCTGGCTGAGCAGCAATTCACTTCTTACGAGGAATTGAAGAAATGGGTCGATTGGTGGATCACCTCAAAAGACGATCAATTTTTTAGACGAGGTATCCAGTTGCTGCCCGAAAGATGGTTAAAAGTAGTAGAAAGTGATGGACAATATTTTGAATGACATTATTTGTACCTTTTTTTTACAATAAATTCTTATTTCTTCATAATACGGCGGAAACTTATTTGTATACCCAATATTTTTAATATTATTATATTTTTTTATTATTTGTTTTATTTATATAATTACTATTAAGATTACTTTCAACTGGTTAGAATGAATCTCACTGATAAACTGTCTGATTTTATCGTAAAAGTGATTAGAAAATGTTACTAGTTAAATAGCGCCACTAAATGTAAACTGGAGTGTGAAGATCAACCTCTATGATGCAATTTTAGATTAAATAAAACTAAAACATCGTCTCTTCGTTGTTAGTCACGATTACAGTCGAAGGCTGAAAAATTCCTGAACCAGAGCTTAGAAGAAGCTGTTTCAGATTTCAACCATACTTTAACTATGAATTTCAGGCACTTAAGATAACTGGCCCATATTTGATAACAAACTAAACAATTTGTTATTAACACAAACAGAGCAAATATTTTGTTAACATTAAGGCAATGACATAGAGTTCTTGAACTGAAATTAGATGTAGATTGTCGTTCATGTATTTTAATATTTTAGGGGTATTAGAGTTTTCATCGTTGTACTTTTTCAACTGAAGTAATAGTTTCTCGAATAACATTTTTTGTAGGTTAGTTTTATCTATAGTTGCGTTATAGAAATATTTTTCGGTAGTTTATTTTCATTTCTTTGTAATAGAAAAACCTTTTTTCTTTAACCGACGGTAATCGTTGTCTGTCTGGAACACGCAAAGGCTCGAAGATTTTTAAAATTTCGAGTATAAATTTATTGTAATGTTATCCATGGGCAAAAAAACATAAATAAATTGTGAAAATCGAAGTCTGATATATTGGGTGAGTTTACTTAGTTGAAAAGGCTTATATTGCTGGCTATTTTTATTGTGTTTTGGATATCTAAGCATAAATCTTCAACAGAAGATTGACAGTTTGATTACTGTCTCTCTAGGTCCTCAGCCCTACTAATCCAGTCATCAACTGCAGATCTAAGACCACGAAGGCTATGAATTTTAGACACAAAAAAATCTAGTTTTGAACCAAAATTTTTTAAGTGATATGAAAACCAGAGATATTTTCATTAATGTCAGAAAATTGTTTTTGAAATAAAACACTTTAAAATTAATAAAGGTCTTTTTTAGGATTTAAATGAAAAAAATTTTTTTCGACCATATCCACACATAAATTTTAAGAATTATATACAATTCTATACATTTATATACTTTGCTATATAATATTTGAAACCTAATTTTAAAAAAATATTTATAGTTACAAACCTAAAATTATAAACAATTAAATTTTTAAATAAATGTAACAATCACGCAAAAAACTCGAGTCTTTTGTGATAAATATTAATAGGATCTGTATTGTTTCATCTACAAAATCCATTTTTTAAAAATATGGTGTATCTATTCGATCAATGTTTTTAAATATATCGGCGTTAGTTATGCCGTGCACTAAAATAAAATTAATTAATTAATATATCCTAGCCGTCATATAATTTAATAAATATTAAAATTAGAAAATATATACGAGCATCTGAGAAATTTTAACGCGTGTTCAGCGTGCTGCGTTCTTACATATTTAATAAGTTTTGATCTTTATTTTTGCTCTGACAAGTAACGTTCTTAAAATTTGTGATTTATTTGCTGATATAATATTATTTGGCTTAACATCAATAGTTCTATACTTTGTCGCATTAAAAGCAGTAATTAAATTCGATAAAATATGAATCCACTTATAATGTACTCGAAGACTAAGCTGTATCCACATTTTTTATTTCAAAGCACGCTTGAAACGCCCGCATATACAAGGGTGGATTGATAAGTTTCCGGCCTGACCAAGAAAAACAACGTTTTAAAGAATTTTTTTTTATTCCTCAACATTATCTCTTCTAAATCTGATACATTTCTCATAGCGGTGTTCTAGACTAGTCATGCCACCTCTATAGACTCATTCATGAAGATCCTCAAAATACCCATTTACCCAGAGCATCCATCTTGCACAGAACTTTTCCATATAGAAATGTTGGTGCAAAATATTTTGTACACGTTCATATGACATCTTACAGGTCTCAGCTATCTAACGCACTTTTAATCTGCAGTCTTTCGGCACATTTAATGGATTTTTTCGATCATATCTGGAGTTGTGACCTCGATGGGGCGTCCTGAGCGAGGCTCATCAGAGGTGCTCACACGACCCTTTGAAACTCGGAAACCCACTGTCTAACGGTTGAATATAATGGGGAGGATATCCCCAGTGTTGAGTCCATCTCTTCTTTCATTTTCTTCGGTTAACCCCTTCAAATAAAGGTATTTGATGATAGTATGATTTACCAGCTTTTCCATTTTTACGAAAAACACAGAGGCGTCTTGTTCAACGTGCTCTCAAACCTAAATTAACATGGCGATCGGACTGAAACTATAGCTGCAAGCTATCTAAAGATGGTACTATAGAACGGCAGCTCAAGGTAGGCCTAGTGGTGCCATCTTTTGGTCAGGCCGGAAACTTATCAATCCAACCTCATAGATTTACTTTCCATGTCTCATATATATATATATATATATATCAAGCAGTTTAAATTGTCTTCGATTAGAATTTCGATGACTATGAATTTCCCTCACTATTTTCATTGTTCTTTTTTTGAATACTTCATTGTGTGTTTTTATTGCTAACTCTGAAATTTATTTTATCCTACTTGAAATAGAAATAAATTCATAAATAATTTTTAATTTATACGCATTTAATGAAGTTTTTGATTCAGCAATTCTTATTTCTAATTCTATTATAGATGGCAGTGTTGCTTGTAAAACTTCGATTTTCTCATTTATCTCGACCAAATATTTTAATCAGGTTGAAGTTTCCTCTTGTACATAAGTTCTCAATATATCTAAATTAATGGCACCATTTAATTTAACTGGTGGTAAGATATGACACAATCGTTTATTTTCTATATTATATATACTGTCATATGTAAATTTAATTCCCATGCCAGTTGGACCTTGACTGCCTTCAGTTTTTTCTAACTTACATCCGAATACGTCGAGACTCATTGTTGAAGTGATTGAAGTATCGTGTTTATAGATGAATATATAACGCTAGCCTCGCGCAGATCCTCGATAATAGAGTATATTTGATTTGTGTGGGAGTATATTTTTTGTACACTTTTAAATCGAGGTAAAATAGCTTTTCGTAAACATCGATAAAATAATTGCTAAAATATTTTTATTTATCATTACACGATTTCCTTTATTTTGATCATGATCTTCTTTATGAACATTGAGTACTTCGAGAATTTTTTGATAAGCTTGAGGATTGCTATTGTAATGAGTTTTATGTCTGGTAATTTTTTAAATAATAGTTCTAACAATCCATTAGTGATGGTATATTTTGTATTATTAACTATGACATCACTTTTGGCGATTATTTTCCTTATGAACTCCATACACAAAATCAAGAAATATATGGCGATTAAGGTCCACCATACCTAGATATTTTTCAAGATTAAATTCAAGACTTTTATAATCTTCAATATCTCTCAGCTAATTCAAAACAAGTATTAATGTTGTCAGTGCTGTGATCATTTTGTAGAGTGCTATTATTACGAATATCAATATTAGAATCATAATTACTCTCATCAGTTTAATTTTTTTTCCTCTTTAAAAGTAGATAATTTATTCGTGTCTTCTTTTTTAATATTTGATACGTTAGACACATTTTCTACAGTAATGAGTTGATCATCCAATCTCTATGAGTTTTCGTTCTTGGCAGCTCTATAAATATTCATTCCTTTCCGCTACATCCAAGCATGTGTGGACAGTGAAAACGACGACTCAAATGAAAAAGCCGCGTTTCGTCATTCTGGGACTTTAAACAAATATAAAAAGACAAAAAGATGTCAATTCCAGTCGCTTTGACCATTGTGATATCAGTAATGTGAAAGCTTTTCGCAATTCTTAATACTGCATGTATGGAAATTTAAATATTCATATTACTATTCAATATTCTATATTCTATGTTATGAAAATTTTCAAAAATTTTCAACATAAATTTTAATCATAACCAAAAATTAATTGATATGAAACTAACTATTATGGGTCTTAAAAATATAAAAAATAGATGTAGAATATGTATTTATATATCGAACGAAATGAGCGAAAAAACGTTACATGTTGAGCTAATTACTCTGGAAGTTCAATACCTTGTTATTAGGTTTCTTCATAATGAAATACCTTGCTTATAGCCTACAATTTTTTGGCACTTCTACAAGGCATACTAAGTACACATCAAACTCACCTAACTATTTTACTTTTGTTAAAAGTTCTTTTCTTGTAGATATTCTTTAATTTCATAAATTTCACGGTAATAATTGAATCAAACTATTTAAAACATAATATCAAAAGATGTAGTTTCTAGCTCACAACATACAAAATATGACTGAACATCATACAATATAAGTACTTTCTAGCTGAAAATTTTTTCAACAATTCTTTAAAGATTGTACGAGCTTTTGCTGAAATGTACGAGCAATGATTGTACTTTTATGTATGGTTCTGCTGATTGCCAATAAGACTAATAAGCAATAAAGATTGATTATAGTTATTTCGAGTATCCAAACGGCGGTGCTCTTGTCACCTGATCTATATATTAGATATTGTTCTCTAGAACAATTCAAACCGTCTGGGTTTGTTTACAACTTTCAACGGGTACCTTTACAGGGCAGTATTTGAAGAAGTACCCCTTTACAATATATATAAATGTATATATATATATACAGTACAGCTTAAGATAATCTCGGAAAGAATATTACAATATTCTTGCTTTTCGTTTATTTTAAAAGTATATACCGTAATTAAAGAAATTAAACAAGGATGAAATATCTTTATCGGAAATGACATTTCGCGTTAAGTAAAAAGTGATGTTAAATAAATCATGTGGAGACTTCATTAATATATCCGAGGATTTTCTTAATAATGTTCCGACGAAAGTATCTATTCTGAATATATGCTAAAGTTTGCATGTAATTTATTTATTTATTTTTATTATATAAAAAAATACTAATTTATTGTAAAATAAAGGTACAAATAATGTCATTCAAAATATTGCCCATCACTTTCTACTACTTTTGACCATCTTTCGGGCAGCAAGTGGATAGCCCATCTAAAAAATTCTTCTTAGGCAATCCACGAATCGACTTATTTTTTCAATTCCTCGTAAGAAGTGAAGTGCTGCTCAGCCAGACCATGAGTCATCGACCTATGGATTGGATTGTCGTAGTGAATCCACTTTTCGTTTCCCGTCACAATTCGATGTAGAAATGCTTTACGATTTTACTTTTGGAGTAATTGTTCGCAAGCGAATAACCGACGCTCGACATCTCTTAGCTTCGATTCGTAAGGAACCCAATTTCCTTGCTTTTGGACGATAAGCAGGATTTTAATACGCTGTGAAATAGCGTGCTGAGTCACTACTAACTCTTGTGCAAGTTCTTCTTGCGTTTAGCACAGATGTTCCTCCAATAAAGCTTCCAATTCTGTGTCACGATACACTTTGGATCTTCCCCTGCGTGTTTTGTCCTCCACGTCAAAATAACCACTTTTAAATTTTTGGAACTCTTCTAGACAACTTCTCTCAGTGAAAATAACATCACTATATGCTTCTATGAGTAACCGATGTGCTTAACCTGCACATTGCTTTAAATGAAAGAAGTAAATTAACAATTCCCGATTGGCGCTTACTTGGTTCAAAACTTGACATCTTAACACGATGAAAAGTAAGTGATTCTAGCAAAAAATCAAAGGTATTAAAAAGTTATACTGTTTCCAGATGGCCAAATATACTATACGACTTTTTACAGCTGACAATTTCGATGCTATCTTATCGGTGGCGCCATCTTTTCAAAACGGTGGAAACTTATTTGTACACCTAATACATTCTTATTAATTGCATACAAATAATTACATTCATATTAATATTTCATATTGGCAAAAAAATAAATGGAATTTATCTACAATCTTTGTACAATTTTACATTTCTATATTTATTACTTTACATGATATTACTTAATAATTTAATATTTTAAATTAAAATGAATTAATAAACTATTTTATACATATATTTATTAATTGTGAGCAAAAGTAACAGATGATAATTCTACCAGAACGTGACGATAAGCATAAGAAAACATCAAATGTTTATTGCTAAAACCATTGTTCATTTACACAAAATTTTAAATATATAATAACATATAGACATTGATTAAGAGTCTTGCATAGCTCGATTTCAGCGCCATCCAGAACTACCAGAGCAGAAGTGAATTTAATTCAAATTTGGATGTAGACAGTGAAAACTATTTTTGACCTCGATGCAAAATAAGCAATTCCCTTTGTTAAACATTTTAATATTTTATATTGTCTTCAGCATAAAAGTGCAGCATACCTCAATCGCAGCGCCATGTTGAACTGGAATGGAAGTAAATTTACTTCGACGTCTCCTTCCCTCAATTTTGATTATAAACAATTAAAAAATGTTTTGTATAAGTCTTTAGACACACCTACAAGGGACGATACTTTCTTAGAGTTCAGAACATATCTCTAAGTAGGATAAAAACAAGAAAATTATATATATTAGGTTGTCAAATCTGTCCCTTCCGCCGTTGTCTTATGAATTTCGCAGCTATGTACAAAGCGCTACAGAGCTCGTATCTGGCAATACTATATATCATTTGAAAGGGCTTGACATAACGGACAAAACGACGTTATGCATGATTAGTTTGGATATTGCGTTCAAAAGTTCTTTTTGACATTTAAAGACGTGAAACATGGAGTTCACTAACGCCAAAATTCGCGCTATTTTAATTTTTTCCTTCGTCAAAGATAAATCCGCTAGAGAAACGTTCCGTGAGATTAATGGTGTTTCTGGGGATATTATTGTCGCTATCACTTCGAATTGCAGAGGAATAGTTTCGACGATTCAGTACCGGTGAAAACGATATCATGGATAAGCCAGCCGGCGGAAGACCTATGACGACGAATACCGATCAAATCATGGAATTTATCGACTTAGACCGGCATTAGGCATCTCGTGACATCTCCCAGGAGATGAGAGTTAGTCACCAAACCATTTTAAACCATCTGCAGAAGGCTGCATACAAAGAAAACTTGATGTTTGAGTGCCGCATGATTTGACGCAAAAAAACCTTCCGAAACGTTCACAATTGGCCAAAAGGAAGGGTGTAGTGTTCCACCAGGACAACGCCAGACCACACACTTCTTTGATGACTCGCCAGAAGCTACGGGAGTTCGGATGGGAGGTTTTATCGCATCCGCCATATAGCCCGGACATAGCACCAAGTGATTACCACCTGTTCTTGTACATGTCGAACAATCTTGGTGGTGTAAAGTTGAACTCAAAAGATTCTTGTGAAAAGTGGCTGTCCGAGTTATTCGCAGTTTTTTGGTAGTAATTCCGATAATAAGATTATTTTTGATAAAAACTCCGTAAATGCATAAATATTATATTGCGTGTAATATTAATAAGAATTTGACATAATGTTTTTAATAATAGTTTTACATGTACTAAAATGTATCTTGACTCAGTATCTAGATATTTTTGCAGTAGATCTTTTATTTTTTGGAGAAAATACGCAATGATTTAAACGCGTTCTTAGTGTAAAACTTTGTTAGCTATATATATATATATATATATATATATATATATATATATATATATATATACGAGGTCAAACAATTAAGTAATGTGATTTAGTAATTTCTCGGCCTATGGTAACAATACGAACTTGTAACTACGTCACTGTAATAGTAGATCTCTACTCTCTCGATTAAGAGCTTAACGACCCTCGTATAATCATTTCTTCACCAGCTATTTAGTGTTTTGTAACAATGCACTAGTAGTGCATATTACGAAAATGAAACAGAGAAGTTTAGAACAACGGTGCGCGATAAAATTTTGTGCAAAACTCAGCGAAACCGCGACAGAAACTTATGAAAAATTGTTTAAAGTGTATGGTATTGATGGCGTGAGTCGTAGTCAGGTCCTTCGGTGGTATGCTGATTTTAAGAAAGGCCGTGAGAGTATCCAAGACGAGGCGCGTAGCGGAAGCAAATGCGCAGCCTGTCCGTGTCCTTGTTCGTCAAGACCAACGACTAACTATTTGAATGTTGGTTGACGAGTTGAATATTAACCGGCAAATAGTTAGAAAGATTTGAATCGAAGATTTCATCATGAAAAAGCCGTGCGTGGAGATGGTACAGAAGAACCTGTCATTTGAGCCAGAAGCCCACCGAATGAACATCAGTCAAGATTGTCTCAAGCAGGTTAACAGTGATCCTATTCTTCTCGATCTTATTGGTTTCTTCAATGACCCCGAAACAAAATGACAAAGCCATCAGTGGCTGTCCCTTGGAATGCCAAGGCCAAAGAAGGTGAGAATAAGCAAGTCCAAAGTGAAAACCATGTTCATTTGCTTCTTCGACAGCAAAGGGGTGGCTCACAAAGAGTTTGTACCACCTGGAGAAACCGTAAATTAAGTATTCTACAGCAATCGGCTTGAAAAATTACGACAAAGGGTGCTCAGAGTACGTCAAGAGATCGCAAAGCTTGGGTTCTACATCACGACAATGCTCCCTGTCACAGTACGTTCAATGTCTCTCAATTTTTCGCGTCTAAAGGCATCGCAACGTTACCACAACCTCTCTATTCACCGGACATGTCACTCTGCGACTTTTTCCTATTCCTCTATTTGAAAAAATTTGTCAAAGTTCTACATTTTGACTCCGTTGTAGACATCCAAGAATCTATGACGAACGTACTCGGAGAGATCCCACAAGAAGTGTTCCAGAATTGTTACTGGAACTGGAAAACTCGATGGAATAAGTGTATAAATGCGGTAGGGGCCTACTTTCACGGGAATCGCAGTGATGTACCTTAATTTTTAAATATATTTGATCTTTGAAGTTTGTCGCTTTACTTAATTATCTAAACTCGTGAAATAAAAATTAATTATTATTAAAAATTCAAAATTAAAAATAATAACAATAATAATAATTCTATGTCATTACACGGCAACCCGACTGTCCTCACCATTTTAAATTTAAATTGTCCTTTAACAGTTATTATCTTATATTATTATTATTTCCAAAGTATACTTAAAAAATCTTTGATTTTTTACATGTAAGTAGAAAAGTAAGTTGTTCTTTCATTCTTATAACCATCAAACCCATTTTAATGTCATTCATCACAAAATTATACTTACAAATGAAACAGAAGTAGATAATAAATTAAGTTTTTAAAAATCAATATTATTAGAGTTAATAATAATAAAGTAAAATTAAATTGGTATAAAAAAACTACATGTTCATGTATAGTAAAGTATAAAAAGTATATTAAACTTTCACTTGCACCATCAATTCGGAAATAAGATTAGTACTATAAAGGGAATCATCGACAGAATAATGAAATTATTTCTCATGTTGTATATTGATTATCGTGAAGGCGTCGCTGTTTTCTGCTGTGCTCCGTATTCAAATTAACCTACGCTGTATATCTATATATACAAGTCCGTAAGGCGCTCGCTCCACGATTGATGCCGTGCGTTACCGCCATGTTGCAGAACTTTGCCGTGAGCGGTAAGCCGTCATGGCGTGGCTGCTTGCCTTTGCCGTCTTCTCATTCACGATTTTTGTGCAGGCTTCGCTTCCTTCGCGGGTGAGCTGTCGTGCATGGTGTAATTTCAGTTATAGATATATATCTGTTTTTCCTCTGGTGGTGCTTGTATATTTTAACCCCATCATCGCCACGTGCTCCTCGCGGCTCTTCCTCCTGATGTGGTGAGCCAGAAAATCATTGTAAGCAGGTATGTTTCGCTTGTTTTCCGCCCTCAATATTCATTATGCGCGTTCTATTTTGTGTAAATACAGAGGGCTGTTTAGGAGGTTTTATCTTTTTTCAATCTCTCTCTGTTTCTCTCTCTCTCATGTTTCGATGCGACGATTTCGACACACAAAAAAAATGTTTACGAATTTAGTGTGCTTCAAGTTGTTCGCGTTCACAAAAAAATTTTTAACTTTAATCTACATACACTTTGTATTAGAGGGATGAATGAATAAGTAGTTAGGCAAAGTTATAATAATGAATCTAACAAAGGTTTTACTAACTAACTGACGGATGAATACGACCAATCAAGACTGTTGGAATATAGAGGCGTTATGTTGTTGTAGCGTTTCGTACTACCAGTCACGTACTAGAAGTTCTTCGCGTAAGTCTTTTGTTGAGAAAAGTGTCTAGTGAATAATTGTTAATTCAGTGCGCGATAAGGCCTGTTTACGATTATTTAAGTGCCGATAACTAAAAAAGCTTTGAGAATAAGCTTATCACAACTCGTAGAGGTGCTGAGAGCTAAGTTGAATAAAACTCAGCAAATTTGTCGAATATTTATATTCTTTAAATATAAATCCAAACGAGATGAGTCAAGGGTCATCTACTCAAATTGAAAAAAAGGTAAGTTGAAGAGAAGAGCAAAAATACGAAAACTAGATTAAAATTAAGATAAGCCAGTTAAATGCATGTGGCAGAATGAAATTTGAATGTGGATATAAAGAGTTTTTAATTAGATTAATTAAGATAAAATTAGATTTGAATGTGAATGAATTAGAAGTTTAAATGAGATAAAAATTAGGTTTGAATGTGAAAAAATTAGATTTAAATATGATTATAGATATGATCTGAAAACAGAGAAAAGTAAAATTTAATTAGGAGAAAAATAGAAGCATAAGAGAAAAATAATGAGACTAGAAATAAAGAACTGGATTAGGGAAAATATAAAATTTGAAAATTAAAGTTAGATAAAACACGAGAACCGTAAAAATAAAAGCGCGAAATTTGATAAAGAAAAATATGTAAAATCGCGAAAAACGAATAGGAAACGGTAATGAAAAAGTGAAATTCTAAAGTTAAAATAATTACACGAAATAGATGGGAGGCGCCGTAAATTTTGAGAAGACTAAAAATCAGTCGAAACCGAAATTCGAAGAATCTGAACACGTGCGTGGCAGAAAGTCCCAGGCGAAAAAGCAGAAAATCAAGTAAGTAAAAGATGCGCGAGCGCGCGCGAGAGAAAGAGAGATAGACAGATATACATATACATATATAATGCATGCAATAGAGAGAGAGAGAGAGAGAGAGAGAGAGAGAGAGAGAGTGAATGTAATTTATATATATATATATATATATATATATATATATATATATATATATATATATATATGTAAGTGTGCGTGAACAATTTAATGCATGAAAAGATGCTATTGAGAATGAGAAAAAGTAATACGCACATATATATGTGTATATACAAAACTTAATAGATTTGCATACGTGAAGAGAGTGTAAGTATGCGCGTATTTATTAACTGAGTTGAAAATGAAAAGATTATGTGTTGAATATAGAATCAGTAGCGCTTGGGAAATATTCTGAAAGAAAAATAGAAGAAGACAAACACCGCGTGCGCGAAATAATTATTAACCATATAGATATTTGCTTTTATCAAAAGTTTTTAGAAGTCAAATCACCGAGAAAAATGTTAGAAAGGCAAGACGAATATAAGATGTTAGAGTGTAGAATCACTCGAGTTTCCGCTAAAAAAGAGTTGTATAAATTGAAATATATACTGGCAAAAGAGAATGCCGCGTATTTTTGATTAAATTTGAGGATAAAATTAGAGATTTTGAAAATGCTCCGCGTTCGAGGAAATTATCAGATGATTAGAAGCAGGATATTTTCTATAACGCTGTGTCAGGTACACTGCCGAAAACTCTCTTGGCTGATTGTTTGTCCGTAGGTACGATGGGTGTTGCAATGCAGCTAGAGAAGCTGAAACATTTAATCTTGCAGGTAGAAGCAGCAAGACCAACTAGAGAGATGCCGCTAAGATCATTGAGCGCTACGAGCAAACGGTCACCTCCGCCCTTTACACGGAAGAGACCATTTGAGAGACGTGTTGATAACAGAAAGCGACGTGATTTGACTGAGACGAGAAGGTGCTACATATGTGGCTAGAATGGCCACAAAAGTGCGAAATGCCCCACACGAGGGCAAATATTTTGTTACAGGTGCAGAAGAACGGGTACGCACGTGGATAAAAACTGTAAGAATAAGAGAAGCGCGCCATACGAGGGATAAAAGATTTGAACAGATCTCTGGTAAGAGAGCTCACTTCCAGTCTAAATGGGATAAATCCCCTGGTAGGCAAGCAGGAAACAGAAAAGAAGGAATTCTAAAGAATCCCTTTAGTTTAACCACTATGTATGAGGAAGGTCAACAGAATGGTAAGAATAAATTTGATTCACATTTTGATTACTTTGAAATGATTTGCGTAAAATTAGAAAGAACCATGTCTTGAAATGTATAGCAGATTCGGGTGCCACAGATCATCTGTGTAATAGAAAAATTAGTTTTGAAAGTCTAGATACCGTGTTGTATGCGAAGAACTTGTCGAAGAATTTATTTTCGCTTACGAAATTTATAGAGAAAGGACTAGAAATTTATTTAAACAACGGTAAATGATAGAATTATTAGTCCAATAGAAGCTTTACCGGAAACCAATGAGGTAGAATATCAGAAAGACTGCGAGCAGATAGATCATTAAAGATTATTCATGCAGACACGATGGTACCGACCAGTCCAGTTGCTTATCCAGTTACTTATCATATATAAAGGATACAAATTCATTCTAGTATTAGTAGACGATTTTTCGAGAGTATAGTTAGCTTATCCGATGAAGCATAAGAATGAAACATGCGAATATTTAGAATGGGGAATCAGGAGTTTTATGAACGTTTTAGGAAAAGACGAAAAGGTATGCTTCCTTAGGTGTGATAAAGGCACTGAATTTATCGGTGCAGATATGGTGAACTTATTAATCTCGATAGGAGCTGAATTGCAGTTAGCTTGTCCCGATACACCTGAATATAACGGTGTAGCTGAGCGGTTTAATAGAACAATAGAGAGTAAGTTTAGGTCGTTAATGTTCGATTCAGGACTTTCTGGAGGGAGTTGGGACCTTGCGGTTAAAACAGCGGTGTATCGGTATAACAGAACACCGCATAAGTCGATCAATTTTGACATACCATTTAAGAAATTAGCAGAAGGATTTTGAACAGATCACGATAGGTGGAGAATATTCGGGTGCGTAGCAGTTTTTAGAAAACAGAGAGGAGCAGACTTTAAGTTCAGTTCGACAGGAATAAGAGGTTGTCTTGTAGGATACGCCACTACTGGCTATAATATATATGTACCCGAACAGAACAAAATCTTCGAATCAAGAGATGTTAGATTTATCGAAAACTTGGTGTATAAAGATTACTCTGCTGACAGTTGGAGCCCTGGTTTCAGACGATCTGAGTCCGAAAATCGAGCCCGAAAAGAGAAAGAAACCAGCAAAAATCACGAAGACTTTCCAATAAGTTCTAGACTGAGGAGACGTAATGTAACGGAACAGAAAGTCGCATTATTTTCCTTAGATTCTACAGATGTTAGTTTAAACGAGGACGTGAAATAACATGCATTATTAGCTAAGATAAATGGCGACCCGCAAACTTATAAAGAAGCTGTCAGTTCGGTAGAGAACAAATTATGGGAAAAAGCGATACAAACGGAGATAAATTCGCTAGTAGACAAAAAGGTTTTCTCGGAAATCAGTAAAACTGAAATGTATAAACAGCAGGGCAAACTGAATCTCTTAGAATCTAGGTGGATTTTCAAAAGGAAAATCGATAATCAAGCTAGAATCACTCATAATTATATGACGATATAGAAGAAGATATATACCTTAGATTTCCGAAAGGATTAACATCTGATTTAAAGAGGGTAAATAATAACATACTGAAATCGGAGAAATCACTTTACGGACATAAAATTAGCCCCAAACGCTGGAATGTAAAATTCACAGAGGTCATCGGTAAACTAGGATTTAACTATAATGATATGGATCCGTGTTTATTTGTGAGAAATAGTAACTTAGGAATAGTGGTCGTTTTATTATATGTAAATGACATATTAATAATGGGTCATAATGAAAGCGAAATTAATCGCGTAATAAAGCTGTAGAATTTAAAATTAAAGAGTTCGACACTCCGAAGAATTTTTGAGGCATTAACATAGACAGAGAGTGCGAAAGAAAAGTCATAAAATTGACTCAGGTTAAATTCATCGAGCAAATGATGAAGAGGTTCGGATTTAGGAACGGTAGAACAGTAAACTCTCCCATGGCAGTGACAGATACAACTGATAGAAATCGAAAGAATCGCAAAGAAGATGCCGAAAAGTTCGAGAACATTCTGAATACTTTATATAGAGAAATTGTAGGATCTTTACTTTACTTGGCGAATTCCACGCGTCCAGATATTTCGTATACAGTGAACGTGCTAAGTAGACATCAGATCAATCCTACTTCAAAAAAGTCGAACATGATTAAGAGGCTATTACAATACCTTTCGGGAACACAAGAAATAGGTTTGACATTTCGAGGTCAAGAGAACGGTTTAGTTGCATACTCTGATGCGAGTTTGTCGGACTGTAAGGGCGCATTAACGACATGCTGTTTTGTTATTAGGATGGAAGACACAAAAGCAACCGAACGTTGCGTTATCTACATGTCAGCCAGAATACATCGCTATGAGCGATATATAGGAGGAGCTATAGCAATATATGTCAGGAGCTAATAGCGTTACATAACTCTCTTAGGATTATTCTCAGGCGTGATCTGTACCTGATAAAATTATTTTGTGATAACTTAGCGGCTCAGGCATGCGCCAAAATAGACGGCAGCAATAGATTACGTCATATCACCCATAGAAAGGAACATTACATCAAAGAATGCATTAGCAAGAAATTAGTAGATATCGAATGCGTTAAATCGTCGGATCAACTCGCGAATATATTTACTAAAAGTCTAAGGCAGGATCTACACGGTAGGGTAACAAAACTAATATTAAATTACTAAAACTGATATATGCTTTCAGATGAATGCGAAAGCAATTATAGTGATGCAGGAAATTAAAGATTACATTCAAGTCAATTGCCTCAAATAAAGAGTCTATCTGTAATTAAGATCAAGAAGTTTTTAATTAAAGGTTAAACCGAGACATATATAAACCTGGCAAAAAGTTGCGAAAATAAGAAGCAAATTACAATTAATTAACATATCTTTACATATGGACATGTAGTCATATAATTGTACCTGTTTGTCTTAAATTCAATTACATGTACTGTATTAATTTGGTATGAGTGTAGTTAGGGTGAATGTCAATAAAGTAAGTGTGTCTGAAATCCGTATGAAAGAGGAGTGCGCTTGCTATAACGAGAGAGAGTGTTGGAATATAGAGGCGTTATGCGCAGCGCTCTCCGTGCGGTCTAAGCACATGATGTGTGCATGTGCGTATTTATGCGAATGCGTCGCTCGAACGCTTTACGCAGCCTCGCGGCTCATTATTCCCTTTTGACCAGTTGATCAGTTTAGACGTATTATTAATAAAGACGAGTAGACTTGCTAAATATAATGTCTGCGTTTATTTATTCATCATCCTGTTATTCCATCAGATACAAAGACTCAATATAAACTGGCGCGCGCCCTTTCATAATTGCACCGCACATAGTGTGTGGCTTACCATCGGTGTGAGTCGAGCATAACGCACACCAATTCTGAAACTATCCCTCATTAGCACAGGTGCACGCGCATCCATATGTATTTATATATGCATCCATACAGGTGTTAGTCAGATATTCCATTCACTCGAATTACATATATTCGTACCATACATCGACCTATTATAACATTTTAATCAAAGAAATTTTATCTACTTTTAAAAAGCTGGTTCTTCAATCGAAGCATCTACTGATTTATCAAGGTCTGTACATATATGTGTCATGGACCTATTTCTCAGAGACCACATCGCTGCTGTTTGTAATACAGAGAAATATACCACAGGTCAGCTTAACATGTGTCTATTTGTTCAGTGCTTTAGTGAATATATTAACCAGTTGTTCTGACGATTTGATCCACTTAATTTCCATTAGATCTCTTTTGACGCTTTCTTTAATGTAATGCTTTTTACGTTCTGTCATGTGTCTTGATCTATTACTTTCGTCAGTTCTTGAGCAAGACTGAACTAATAAATCATCCGAAAACAGAGTCATTGGATATATATTATTTTCACAATTCGATTTGACTGAATTATAGGCGCCATTAGTTCTTGACACGTATTACTCATTACCACGTACTCGGCTTGACAAGTAAACAGAGCCATACTCGGTTACTTTTGAGTTCGCCAACCCACTCTTTCTCCATATAAATTTACTACATCACTGCAATCAGAGACTATCTTAGAAAATGAAGGCTACGGATATTGAATTGTGCCTACTAGATATTGAAAGACTCGAGTTACCATTTTCCATTCGGACGACGTTGGACTAACTTGGTATCGACTAAGTACATTTACGGCATACGAGGTATCCTGTTATATAAATAGAATAATGAGCCAACAGCTTTGCGGTATAACGTATTCGGAATTTTTTACCTGATTCTATGGTTTCTCTATTCATTCTACTTAAGTTCGAGGCGTCTGCTAATGCGATATGTGTTTTTGCTATCCTGACTCCAAAGCGTTTGATCATGCTATCTATGAATTTGATCTGGGTTAAAATCATAGTTTTATTTCGTCTATCTATAGTTATTTCCAATCCCAAGTATTCTTGTAAAGCTTTGAATTCTTTCATTTTTAAATGTCTAGCTAAACCCTCTACCATTCTTTCGATTACTACCACGTCGTGTCGCATTAGCAATATGTCGTCAACGTACATTAAAATGAATATGATTCCTATGTTATTATTTTTAACGAACAAACATGGCTCTATTGCCACTGTTTGTAAATCCTAATTTACTATCTATTTCATTGAATTTAATGTTTCAATGCTTAGGACCAATTTTTAGACCGTACAAGGCTCACTTTAATCTCAAAATGTTGTTCTTTATCCTATGCTGATTATTTGTTAACCTTTCCGAAAATCACAGATAAATATCCTACCCTATCTCTCCATATAGAAACCCCATTACTACGTCTAACTGTTTAAGATGTAGATCGAATTTCTTGCTATAGTTAAAAATGCCCTAACTACACTGAGTCTAGACACGTGCACGTAAGTCTCAAGTATAGCGTAATTAATTACAGTCCTTAAAGCCTTGAATAACAAGCCTAACCTCAAGTGTGATTTGCCTTCCCTATCTACCTTCTTTTGAAAACTCACCTAGTATCTAGAATATTCGGACGCTTATTCTCATTTCCAATTGTGCGTTTAATAATTATTAGAAATACATTCTTTTTTATTAATGATTTTATTTCTATGCGTATCGCACCTACTCATAAATTTCTATCTGCAGAATTCATAATTTGCTTGTATGTTTGAGGATTTCCATTGATCTTTGCTAATAATACATAGTATTTGATATCCGATTGTTCATTATTTTCATCTTGATTTAACGAGAACAGAACCTGCTGTTTTAATCGTTAATATTTTGCAGGTCTAATATTTTGTTTTATAATAATTTCATTTTCTTCGCAATCCGACCATTTTTCGTCTGCATTATGTCTCTCCTGATTCGGTACATTAAAGCTTATTTTGTTCTCACTACTGTAATAATCTTTATACACTACATACTCTAAAAATTTTACGTCTCTCGATTCATAAATTTTTCCATCTTCCGGTACGAATATACTATACCCGTTCGTTCCGTACGGAACATTATTTTTACTAATTTTACATAAATCATCTTTTTCAAAATAATTAAAGTAAGAATAGTATTTGAACTCGTCATTTCTTTCTAGAACTTCTGCCTCTGTATTTAAACTGAAAGGATTTTTCAATTTATCATTTTTCACTTTGCTCTCGCGTCTAGGCATGAATTTGCCTCTTTTGATTCTCTCGGAATCTTTCTTTTGGCTTACCGAAGCTTTCAGCGGCTCGTTTAATATGTCAGTTTCTTGCCACATATGTGCCAGTCTTTATGCACTTGTAGTAAAATATTTGTCCTGGATTCGGCAATTTGCAACTGAGATGCCCGTTTGCACCACAGGTGTAACACCTTCTTATCTCACTGCTTTCAAGCCTGCCTCGCTTTCGTTCCATTAAATTTTCAGATCGTCCACGTATTTCGCTTTAAGTCAATGGTCGCCTTCGTGTAAAGGGCGAAGCGAAGCTTTGCAGCAACATTTAGATTACTCATTGGAGGCTCTGTTACTGATTTCGCTACCTCTACCTGCAGGATCAGATGTTTCGGTTTTTCTAACTGCATCTTGACTCCGACTGTACCTTCATAACAGCAGTCCTCTAGCACTGTCTTCGATGGTATTGTAAAATATGTCATGTTCTTCATCATCAGTTAATCTACTAGAATTTAATCTACTAGACGGCACGTTTTCAAAATTATGCTAAAATTCTGCGGACTTCTCTGTACCGGATGAATATTTTATTTTGTACAGTTGTTTACGAGCTGCTATACACCTATCTTCACTTTTCAAGTGTTTGTATTCTTTAAGCTTTTCTATTATCTTTTTCAATGGCGTTATATCAACGATTTTCTGGTAATATTTAAGATCAATTTAATTTATAATTATTTTGCGAACTTTATGTTTACTTCTATTTTATTCTCCGAATATTTGCTAATGTTGGTTGCTTCTACATTTCATGCGTATATCAATCGTTTAGTCTTAAAGGTTGTACATAAATAATTATTAAAAATATCAAACCTCACTTCTGTTATCAATCTGTATTTTCTAATTGTACCGTGTTGTTTATTTATAAAACTTTAGACTCTTTTGATTGAAATTTCTAGTCTATGGTCTTTTATTTTTTCTATCGATTTTCTATTATCGCGTTTACGGTTCTTTCGATTTCACTGTCCATGTCTTTGTTGGGACGCGGAAAGCTATATATTGAATTTTTTTCAGACTCTTTATTTCTTTTATTCTATTTTATCGAATCGCGCTTCGTCTCATTCTTGCGTCGTTTCTAACGGAACGGCTGTAATACAATTGTTATTTATATCATGATAGTCAATATTTACATAATTTTTATCAATTATCTCATAATATCTTTCCGTACTTATCCTGTCAGTCGCGCCATAATCACCTCTCTCGAGCACTCCGTCCTCCGTGAAGGTTGGTACAGGGTGTGGTTGGCTGTCCAAAGCGAAATGATTAAAGTTATCACAACTACCTTGTTATCCGAGATCATTGAGTCGCTATTTGCTGCGTTTCTTTTTTTTTTAAATTTGTGCCACCGATTTGAAATTACTTCCACGCTCTTAATATGTAACAGGACGGCTGAATCCTGTATCTGGATGACTACAAAGTTGAGCTTCTGTTCCTTCATGGTGTGAGTGTTTTGAGCGATCATGCACTGCTTCAGGCGTCTGTTTGCCGCTCTTTACTCCTGAAACAAATCAGATCTTACTCTTGCCGCATCCATTCAGATTTCAGTCAAATCATGCCTCGTTCTTCCTCTCGACATCCTCTAGAGCTTTTGTAAATTCTTCCTTCGTCACTGGTTCTGGACTTTTGGACTCTGGAATATCCCACCTTACTGTTTTAGTGCACTGAAGCCGTTTTTTCCATAGAATTTCCTTCTCCTCGGTCCTCAATAGATTATCAACTTTCAAGATCTTTTCGACTGATAAGTGCCTAATATGTTGGACGCGGCACTATTAGACAGCAATGCATAAATGTAATGGATATTCGATAGGAAGTATAATCTTCTCTTGGCTCATATACTCATTAAAGCGTCCAAAATTGTGTCCTCGGTCTTCTATACGTTTCCTGTGTATGTATATAAATTAAAACAATATTAATTCACTTCACTTATATCGCAAGTAGATGGGGGTTGATGAATCGGGTGGTGTTCTCGAAACAGCTATTATTCATTAATATATTTGCTGATAATTATAAAATAATTTCGCAATGATAGAAGGATGGTATCTAACACCACTCGAACTCAATTCCACTCATCATGCCTACCCCTATTCATGTAACACTCTATTTAATTTCTATTTTAGTGCGTACTACGATCCGCGATGCAACTGCCGGACTATATTCGTACTAGCGCTATCCTCTTGTTGGCTATTCAAATCGATTACTAGGAAGCATTGAGGGATAGTATCAAGTCCTCCTCCCCCCGGAAGAGGGCCTTTATGATGATCTCGCTATTTTAAAATATTCAATCTTATAGAACTGACTACATGTTCGCGTACCCATCGTGGGAACTCATTACTATATAATACATACATACATGTACATCTATATGTATGGATGTTCGTAGAATGACAATTTTCTTGCGGCATCGGACGCATACTCGCACTCTTAAGTACTGCAGTCACTGCCCAATGGTATTCGTCTCATTGTTTCCTTTTTTACTTTTCTCTTTCTTGCTTTTTATATCGTCCTGAAAGTATATAATGTTTACGTAACTAATTTATTTCATTGTCTCAGTCCTGCAATTATTCAATGATCGGTATGAGAGAAAGATACATGATCAAGTTGCCACGCTTCGGCAAACAACCTCTGGAGGGGATCTCTGGCGAAGGATCGTGTAGACCGTAAGCATTTATTAGACTGTCTCAAGGCTCTCTCTTCAGTCATAACGTGTATCATACGCGAGATGTACATATACACACGCATATATGCTCATATATATGTTTGTTATAGATCAACTATGCAGCAAAGATGCCGAAGAGATAAGTGAGATAGAGAGAGGGGGGAGAGAGAGACTGACACCGAAAGCGAATATTGACGCGCGCACACAGTGTCGCTTACCTGCTCCTGTCAGAGGAAGATTATTATTATTACAGAGAACATTATTTTTTTGATGGCATTATAATTCTTTTCGGCTTATAGAGTCGAAAATTGTCATTTCCGAGTGGATTCATTTGTCTAGTGGTTGCTTTCGTGCGGATTTTTGTGCCGAAAGAAAGATCGGAGCAGTGATAGCTTCGTCGTCCACTTCGACCTCGCGATTTTGTGTCCGCCTCATTGTGGGACTGTGGGTATTCCCGGCTAGAGCTGGAGAACCATTGGTCTTGCTATGGTTTGTCCATTCACGGACATATTTATCCACGTAAGTTCTGTCAATTCGAACGTCATGTATTTGCACTTGAAATTAAAATCCATACGCGTCTTCTGTGCTTTCGATGTAACTTGTTCGCCGACGCCGAGAATAGAAACGGACTCTACTGCGTTCGACCGTATGCTACACAGAAAATCGATCAGATCGAAACAAGGAATAAGCGAAATCATCGATTAATGCGTGTGCATAGTTCTTCTTCAAATTTGTGGCCTATGATGATCCTGCAAGTAGTAAGTAATATCGCACATTCAACAGCAACCATATCAGTACTACAGGAGACCGTAAAGTCTATTGCAAGTGGAGATTAATCAACTGAAGCATCAAAATCACTAAGAGAGGATGAAGATATAGATTTATGTGAATATTCTACTTGCACAAATGACATTGGTGAGACGATTTTCAATCAAAAGCTATATGAAATTTGCTGAAACAATTAAAGCACAAACTAGGATTCCTTCAAAAGACTAGTGGATCGCTTGGAAAAAAGAAATGTTTTTAGAATCTGAATTTAAGTTATTCGCAATAATCTAAATATTTAACAAAGTTCCAAAATTATAAAAATACACAAAGAAAACATTTTACATAATCTGGTTCCAAAACTTTATTTATTTCAAAAAAACAATCGATTTCACCTCCGTTTGGGCACCTACTCTAGCATCTACTCGATCATGAACGACTACAGGTTTTGATTTTAAATGCACCTAAGAGTGTACAAGGACATAAGTTCGTTCAGCTCACGAATGTACGTTCCCTGTGTTAGCTCAGCTCATCGCACCGGGGCACATTGAGCGTTTGCAGACAAGAAGATTGGTTTTCATTCCAAGGTTGTCTCCACTCTAGAGCTGTGTGCCGTGCACTGCGACGCCATGGCTGTAAGCATATCGCCGCATCGCACACTGCGTAAATTTACCTGTACCAATTTCTTCCTAACACAATTACATACGTATTTAAAAGCCTGATGCATGTCCGTAAGGGATACGCCCGGAATCATTGCGTGTATATTTATCTCACGAATTTCTCGTATAAATTATATATTAGGATTAATGTCTAGCGGTAAGAAATCCGTTCGTCTCATTTTCGCGACAAAATAAATATATGTATTAACAATTGGCAATAAATATATGTATTAAGGATTGATCTAAATAAATATATGTATGAATAAATGGGACATGTACGTCGTATTATATCGCAATCGGAATTTATAAAATCGTATTTTATGATATGAAGATATATGTATGAACCCACCTTTGTTGAACTCCACGCTGATATCAACAACACAACGATGTGGAGGACCCGTGATATCTTACTTGTAACGTGTAACCTAATATCGGTTTTATCTTCCTTTTTGGGATTCGGCACTGACGAATTACAAATATATGTTTGAGAAAAAATGTATTCTTTACAACCGTGTTTGGAAAAACTGAAAACACGCTTGTACGAACGATAGAATCAACAATACGATATAAACTTTTTGAACCGGATATTAGACATACGTACATAACGACTTTTTATTTTTTATAACAATAGTAATTATCAATATTTGTCAGAAAATACCAAAAAAATTTCAGATATACAATAAAAATTCCAGAATAATACCTACAAGTAACCTTACTTGTAGGTATTATGTATATATATATATATATATATATATATATATATATATATATATATATATATATATATATATATATATGAATAATGTGATTTTTTATCTTAAATGAAAGAAGGGAGTACACAAATTATAAGAAATACATAAAATTTATTCCTTTAGAAATTGCAATGGAAATTACAGTAGCCTACGACCTGAAAAATAAAATAAGAATAAATAAAAGATCAAAAGTAATATTAGCGAGGGTGACCGAACTGGCTACTTAACCAAGCAGACCTCCCCCTTTTTCTTTATAATATATTCAGGAAGAGTACCAAAAAGAAACAACGAGGTATGAGTACAGTAATAACAGAAAGAGGAGAGAGAGGTGACAAGAAAACATTGGAATTAATAGGTTCTGTGCGAATGTACACAGCTGGAAGCGACTCCAGGCAACAAGTAGAGTGCATATATAAGAATGAGAGACACAGAGAGAAATATACGCATGCAGATGAATATAGGAAGATAGAAGGAGAGAAATAAAGGTAAAATATATGCATGCCGAGAAATAAAGAAATATATATAGAGAGAGATATAGAGAAAAATACATGCAGAGAAGGAAAGGAAGATAGAAAGAGAGAAATATACGTATGCATACATATGCATAGGAAGATAGAAGGAGAGAATTAAAGGTAAGAATATACATGTAGAGAAATAAAGAAATATATATACATATATATATATATATATATAAATATAAATATAAACATATAAATGGCGCGTATTATTTTCCCTTGCTAAATGACATTTCTGATTTTCTATTGTAATTGGACAAAGAGTCTACAAATGGCCCCAGAATTTAATCTATAAATGGCGCGTATGATTTTCTTTTGCTTCTGTACTACAGATGGCCTACAGATGGCCCCAGAAAGGAATGTATAAATCGCGCTTATGATTTTCTTTTGCTAAATGATATTTATGATTCTTCGGTAGTGAAAAACGAAACTACGAATAGCCCAGAAAGAAATTTAGCAATGGCGCTAATGATTTTCTTTTATTACAATTCAAAGCCCCAAAACGAAAATATGAATGGCATTCATGATTCTTTTTGTAAGTAGAATAAGTATTCCCTTTAGTATTGTATAGAATCATTACCGAGCGACGACGACTCTGCGAGACCCTCGACAGCCAAATACAGATTTAGGTTTATTTTCCTATTACAAGGCGAAGCCCATAAAGTTTTATTTTCTATTTCGAGCGATTCCGATTTCCAAGTAACCCTTACCATATCCATGTTCCAATCTCCATACCCACCAAGAACTTCGCCGTATGACCCGGCGCAGCAACACTACGAGCGAATGCGCCTCACACGTCGGCTTGGAAAGGGGAGTTTGTAACCGGCCAAATTACCGGTTCTCGGTGAAAACCGACTGTTCAGGCGCGACAGCGAAAACACGCGAAACGCGAACCGCGAGAGTGCGCGACCGTCGCGAAGAAGTAGGAAGTACGAGGAGAAGAACTGCTTCACCGCCCAGCTACCGAAGGAAAAGCACGAAGAATCGAGAGAGCGAGCACCATCCAAATTAATACCTCTATCACCAGCACTATTTCCCGGCGGTGATAACCAGCTTCCCGGCGATTCGGATAGATCATATATACTTTCTAGTGCAGATTCCGTAGCCACCCGATCGCGGTGCGATCGCCCGTGTGAGAAAGAAAGCGAATGAAGGAAGGAAGGAAGCAACCTGTTGCGACCTGAAAAGGGAGGAGCCCAGTAACAGAGAGAAGGAAGGAAGGGCGAGAAAGAAGACCACTCGGAACGAGAGGAAGCAACTGCGGAGCGTCGTCCCGGCAAGTACCGTTTGTATTACTATGTGTGAAAGAGTGCGCGTCCCCGTGGCTAAGCGCGCCATGACCGTACGGCCGCTCCGCGTCCTTGCTAGCTAAACGATACTGACCGTGCTCGTTCCCCATCCCATTTCCCGGCGTTCGATATTCCCCCGCGCCCGCGGAATCCGCTCCCTAATTAATACGTTGTCGCCACGCGCTGAAAATAATGTCTGTACTCCGTACAGATCACCAGGTGCAGCAGCAGCGAGCACACGAGGGGACGTCCTCGTACTTAGCAGTAGCGGGTGAGTGGGCGTCTGCGCCCTTAATTTTAAATATTTAGACGCGTGGAAAATTAGGTAGCGGCGGTCACCAAAGGGGGAAGGTGAGGATCGTTCTGCGAGCGTGATGCGGTATGGCACAGGAGATGGCGGACTCCGCGATATATGTATAATATAGAAACTTTGTAAACGGTTGTTTAGAATAAATAGAGATAAACAAAGAATGATAAACAAAGAATGCTTTGAGAAATTGGTTCTACTTTCTTTTGTGTAGAAAATAAAATGGATACATCCGCTCTATCAAATTTAGGTCACATTATAACAAAATTCAAATAATAATAATTATACTTATATACATATAATAAAATAATAATTTATATACATATAATAAAATAATAATTTATATACATATATAATAAAATAATAATATATATGTATACATATATAGATATAATAATACATATACATATATACACATAATAATATATATACATATATACATATAAAAATACATATACATATATACAGATAATAAAATATATGAAATAGTGAAACCACAAAGCAATCTGGACATCATCAGCCCGAGTTCCCGCCCTGGAAGTAAGTAGATAGTAGAATCACGTGACGAGCAGGATTGAGATTTGCCTCATTACAAAATAAAGACTTAAAGAACTAAGAGTAACTGCAATGTCAGCTTCGGTTGCCTGAATGAAACTTACCTTCGGTGTGCAAACATGTAAAATAATTTACTCATTTCTATTTGAAATATAGAAGTAAATAAACAGCTTGGAAACGATTATACGTGCAAATTGAATAAGTAAGCAATCTTTAGTACATGTAAACAGATAACATTTTTCTAAAAAAGAAAACGTATGAGACATAGATTTTATCTTAAAATTCTAATAAAAACTGATTATATTTTGTAAAACTTGTGTTTAATTTTATTTACATTAGTTCGGAAAATCTGTGCATACATTAAGAGTAACTCTTTTTCAATACATTAATAAATTCAGAACATACTTAAAGGATCCTAAATTTTGAAGTCTAAATTTATTTTGAGATATCATATATATATACCATATGATCAACTTTGACGGACTGACGCATTTAAACTCCGCGCGTGAACTGAATCGGTAAAATTCTTTTTTCTATATTGGTAGAACATTTCTTGATAACCGTGTAAAATTTGAGTACCATATCTCCATTAGTGTGTGTTTGTCAGCCGTAAACTTTTTACCACGCAAAAAGTTTGACTGGCGTTATTGACTATGGACTCATCGCCTTAAAACGGCCAAGTAGTACTCCTTATTGACGGTTTCACCTCCTGGAACGAATTCATGGTAAACCACCCAATGGTAATCGAAAAAATGATGAGAATCACCTTGATTTTCGGTAGATGGGCGACTTGTATGAGGTAAGTTTTCGATGACTTCATGATCTTCACTGAATGCTTTGTGCCACTCAAATATTTATGTTCGCGATAAAGTAGACTCCGCACAACACTTCTGCAACATGTTCGACTAGGAAACACAAATTTTCAAGCTAACTCGTTGATCAACTTTTTTTTCCATATCCAATATTGCCAGACAAACTTTTTGTCTCGCAATCAAACAGCTGACATACACACATTAATTAGAGATATGGCGCTCAAAATGCACACGAATATCAAGAAAGGTTGTACCAATATAGGAAAAAAACCTTTTACCGATTCATTTTACGCACGGAGTTTAAAGGCGACAGTCCAGGTAAATGTTGATCACATGGTATAGAAGAATTTGTAATGTCTCTATATAAATCACTTTGTACACTTTTATGTATATCAAAGTTCGAATATTTTATATGAAAGAATTACTAGATATTCATTTATTAAAAATATAAACAGTATACAAAATCATGATCATTAAAGAAAACTGAACTGAAGAATTTTTCTTTAAAATTCAGAAATTACAAATAACTTTAATGCAGCGGGAACAAAGTTCTTCACATTCTTCATTGTGATATCGTCGACATCTTTTACAAAGAGATTTACTCACAACTTCCAAATCAACATGCATTTTATTAGAATATTCATCTTTTAGAAGTGTTATCGCTGAAACTTGACAAATATCACAGAGCTCCGAAATTCCACAAGATTGATTGTTATGTAAAACCTAATAAAATGTATTATTAGTATATTGATTAAATAGACGTAGGGTTTAGGTTATATCAATTAACATATTTAGATATTTATCGAATGCTAATTAAAGAAGAGAATATAAACTAATTCTCTAATGGAATGAAAACGTCCGTGAAACAAACTCTAGTTTTATATATTATAACAATTTATAGATAAATGCTCTAATCTGATTAAAATGCAAAATATATAGAGTTTAATATTGATAAAGAATAAGAATGAATAAAAAGATAAGACAGTTTATTATTTATGCTTTTACATTAATTTTAATTATAATAATGTGTAATACATGTATATATATATATATATATATATATATATATATATATATATATCAGGTATGTGAATAAGTCTTTCCCGTTTTTTTCAAATTTTGAGCCTTTATTGTGAAAAAATGGTTACAAATGAATTATTGAAAGTATTGGCCATCGCTAGCTACAACTTTTTCCCATCTTTCTGGCAACATATGAATCCCGTTGCGAAAAAATTCGACCGGTTTGGCCTCTATCCAGTCATCCACACATTTTTTGGCTTCCTCGTAGGAATGGAAGTGCTGGTCAGCCAGGCCATGCGTCATCATCGATCTGAAGAGATGGTAATCAGACGGAGCAACGTCTGGACTATACGGCGGGTGGGGTAGGACTTCCCATTTGAGCGTTTCTAAGTATGTTTTCACCGGCGGTGCAACATGTGGGCGAGCATTGTCATGTTGCAAAATAACTTTGTCGTGCCTGTCGGAGTATTGTGGCCGTTTTTCTCGCAGTGCGCGGCTCAAACGCATCAATTGTCGTCGATAGACCTCGCCTGTGATCCTTTCATTCGGTTTCAGAAGCTCATAGTAAACCACACCTAGCTGGTCCCACCATATACAGAGCATGAGCTTGGCGCCATGAATATTTGGCTTGGCCGTCGATGATGATGCATGGCCGGGTAGTCCCCATGATTTTCTTCGCTTCGGATTATCGTAACGTATCCACTTTTCATCGCCAGTCACGATACGATGCAGAAAACCCTTTCTTTTATGTCGCTGAAGCAGCTGTTCGCAAGTGAAAAAACGTCGTTCGACGTCTCTCAGCTTCAGTTCGTACGGCACCCAATTTCCTTGCTTTTGGATCATTCCCATGGCTTTCAAACGCTTGGAAATGGTTGTTCGGTCTACTCCCAATGCTTCAGCAAGTTCTTCTTGCGTTTGACAAGAATATTCATCAAGCAAAGTCGCCAATTCTCGATCTTCAAAGATTTGCGGCCGCCCGGAACGCTCCTTGTCTTCCACGTCGAAATTACCGCTTTTGAAGCGTCGAAACCATCCGCGAACACTTGAATCATCGACACAACCTTCTCCATAAGCCTCCTGAAGCAATCGATGCGTCTCGGCAGCAGATTTCTTCAAATTGAACCAATAAAGTGAAACTTCCCGCAAATGACGTCGACTCGGCTCAAATTTCGACATTTTTACGATATCAAAAATTTATGATGCGAAAAAATTTTAACTAATGTGTGAGTGTAACATCGAGATAATAATCACAGTAAATTTTTCAATTATTTAAAAACAAAATTATAAAAATAAATAGTATATATATATATATTTATGCACACATATATATATAGATGTATATATATATATACACACACACACACACATATATATATAAGTAAGCTAGAGTTTACAGTATAAAATAACAATAATATATAATAATAGAGATAAATATATATATATATACATATAAAAGGAAAGACAATATATAACAATATATAAATATATACATATCAAAATAAGAATATAACAATATTAAAATATATATATACAAAATAAGTATATCATATTATAAAATATATACAATAAAACAAGTATATAATATTATAATACACATAAAAACATATATATTAAAATAAGTATGTAATAATATGATACGTATAAAAAATACATACAATAAAATAAGAATATAATAATATAATACGTTTGAAACATATATATTAAAATAAGTATGTAACATTATAATACGTATAAAATATATATATTAAAACAAGTATGAAATACTATAAGACGTATAAGTACAGATATAAAAATGATATTATAATGCACATACATACATACTATATATATACATATATATAAGATAAATATATAATAATAATGAAATATAATATAATAAAGATAAACAATTATATACACATTTATATATAAAATAGTATACAATATAATAATACGTAAACTTATACATATATAAATAAATATATAAATAATAGTATATATAAATACAACTATATATATACAAAAATAAATATATATAATAAGTTTTATAAAATAGAAGCAAACTCGAAGCTAAGATGACCAAAAATCATGCAACATGTCATCATCTTGTTTGGGCGAGAAAAACAATTTTGTAATATCTGCCCAAATAAGGCGTTGACTTGCGCAAGTACATACGTCAGAAGCGTATGGTTTTTCCGACGAAGGCCTTAAAGGTAATAAAAATTGTATACTAATGATGCGATAGTGTACAATTTTTAACGTTAAATTATCGAAATTCAATATTTATAACAAATAGAACAAATTAAAAACAATAGTAATAAACAATACAAAAATAGTAAAATACGTTCAAAACAAAAATTGTAAATTTAAACTAAATATAAGTAAAATAGATAAAATAATAAAAAAACGATAAAATCGAGGAGCAGAGAGAGGGATCATGGACTTTTTCGGGTATATAAAGCCCCGATTTTTCTACCAAAACAACGCAGTCAAATCGCAGTCAAGAAGCAGTCAACACACAGTCACGGTCCAGGTCCATCTCTCTGTCTCTCTCTCACCTTGTCAGTAAGTAAAAATAAAATAAATATTCAAAATATAAAAACCTCACATTTGTCTTCTCTCTCTCTCTCTCACTTGTACTACATACATCTCCTCGATCCGGGGAAGTGACTGATCCTCCCATGAGGTAGGATCGTACATGCCCCTCGTTTTTTTTATATATATAAGTTAGGGAACTAGGCCTGTAGGCCGAGGGAGATATTTATTTCTTTTAAGAAACGAAGGAAATAAATATCTAAAAGAACCCTTGGACTCTAGCCCAGATAAAACAGATTAGGTATCATCCTTCATCTACTTTCAAGCGTTTGATGTTCCCGAGCTAGTGGAGGAAACTCCAGGCTCGAATAAAACCGAGTGAATATCGAAACGCCTACGTATATGAACAATATACGTAAGCGCTTCTTATAAAGTTATTGTACGGAAGGGCATGCGTGCCCGGACGTCACATGAGTATGGAATTGTTGACATATGAATAAGCTTTGATTATGACATATGTAACCATTGAATACTCGCACAGTATTGGTGGCGCCATCTCTTACAAAAAACGGGAAAGACTTATTCACACTCCTAATATATATATATATATATATATATATATATAATATTCTGATGTATATGCATCAGATTGAATTGTTCGAAATTGACTGCAATTGTTTTCAAATTGCAAACGAGTACGATCTTCATCTGAAAATGATTCATTGTTCACTGGATACATTCACATATTATTTACATAGTTGCCAATTAATAATCAAGAAGGTATTAATGAGTTAACTGAGGACATTGTCTTGTTTAAAATGCTCCATATAAACATTATTTCACTTTTCTATCAAATAATAAGTTTTCCGTAATGTTGTTGAAATATAACTGATTTTTATGCTTAAAGATATTACCATTTTTTATTGAAATTTCAACTATAGATCCGCTAGAAAATATAACAGAAAGAACTTTAATACGACAAACTTTTTGAAAATTGCACGAGCTTTATAAAAATTAATGCGTGAAAGAATAGTTGCTGTAACGTCGTTGCTCTAGGTACATTATCATCATAGCGAAGACGTAGTTTGCTCCATTCATTATAAAACTATTCCCCTCAATTAGTTACATTATATTTTCATTGAGGTATTTCTCACTGTTTTAGGCTTGATATAGCTCTAGATTTTAAAGTCTTGACATCAGTGAAAGAATGTTGGTTCGAATGTAAGGAACTGAAGCACTGCGTGTATTAATGACTCATTGATCAAAGAATATGTTACTCACAGTCTCTTATAGATATGCAGAAGTAAGTAGTAAGCGTACCAAACCTTATTTTTAACAGTATAAGTAGTCATGTCCAGGAAGGAGATAATTGTTGTGAGCAACCCATTTATATTGCCCTAACTAAATCTTACTTTTGAATATAGGTTCAACTCTCTCTTGTTGTAGAGAAGATGATCCACTTCTGGATGGTACTAATGGGACGGAAGACATTCTATTACAAGTGGGCCATGCCTCACAAATAACGTCGTCGAATTCGATGTTTTTCACAAGAAAGTTTTAATATAAGGTAGTTGTACACATTGATATATCACGTATAGCTCGCGTGTCTATTTCCATAATAGAGAGGTTGCAGGCAACGGTTCGATTTTTTATCCAGCCGTTCCACAAGAATGATATCAATCTTTACAATGATAGAAAAAGAGAGAGTGAGATGTGTTGGTGTGGTTGGAGTTTTTGTTCTCGGTGTTGAATCTCATAGATATTTTCTGAGCCAATCATCAGAATAGGTGGTTCATATTCATGTTGAAAAGGACCTCGAGAGGGAGTCTCTCTGCCCTGTATCGTTTCCCTATATCGTTTTTTACTGCGTGTGTTTTAAAGTGAACACACTGCAGAGGATATGTTTTATATGCTTACCTAAGATGTTTCATTCATAACAAGCAGTTTGGACTAGTAATGGACACTTATACTCGCAATTCTCGATTTTGTACTAAAGTTAGTTTACTAAAAGCTAGCAAATATCTTTTTTTTTAAAGTTAGTTTTTTGTCTTAAGAATTTTGTTATAGGTTCACATTTTATAAAGTAGACTATTATAGTATGTCAGATCGTTTAACAAGTCTTCATAAGTATCTAACTACATGTTGTACCACAATCTAAATTTATAAGAAATACTCGAATGGAATTAAATGCAGATTTTTTTAATTAGTTACTGCATTTCAGGTTTCCAATATTGTTGATTTATTTATATTAATTGTCTGTACCACTGCGTGGTTTGAATGTGCATTAGTCAAGAAGGACTTCAACAGCTTCCAAGAGCAATATCGGTAAGTTAAAACGATATCTCCAAGTCTATAGTTCGATATTCTCACAAGCAAATAAAATAAGTGCATTTAACAGCAGTCTAGAAGCAGTCTGAAATATTGTCCCCAACTCGGACACATGTCTTACTTACAGTTTTCATTGTCCAAATTTGATTTCGGGTAGAAAGCTAAGGCGTAAAAGGCCGGTCTTCATCCGTAGTATTGCAACCTATATTGACAGTTGTCTACTTCAGTAAGGCAAGACTGAATATCAGTTTCCAGGCATATAAGACTTGAAACTTACGATTATAATGTGAACGGCACGAACACTAATACAATTTTCAATATATTCAGATAGAATATATCAATTTCAATAATGTGTGTCTCACTACACTGACAAGATACGTCTGCAGTGACCAGATAACCAATTACTTTCCTGTGGATCATATGCACCAAATATGAAAAAAAAATGAATCCTTTAGGTTTCTTTTTGTTCAAACAGAGCTTTGTTATTTTTGTTTTTAAATGAAGTATCATTTATTTTATTTTCGATGTGTTTTATTGTATGAAGTATCATTTTTAATTTTCTTTTACATTATACACAGTAATAAACTACTTTATTCTCTGCGATACTTTCAATACATGGTTTATCGTATAGTAGATCTTTGGTCGCTCAACCCACCGCCAAACGAGAATAAAGATATTTTATTATGATTTTAATTTTTGTTTTATAATTTGGATTTATTTTCTTCTGAATCTTATTTTTCCTTTAAATGAATTTTTACTATAGAACTCTCTTTTTATCCTTAACAAATTAATTAAGTAATTAGAGTTAACAGATAATCCTTGAACAATTAAACAAAAGAAACAAACTAAATTATAATAATAATAACGAAAAATTGATAAATATGTGCGGTAGTTAGCAGGGTAAGGATAACACAATTTACTGAACGATATATAGGTACGTAAAAATACACACTTTATTAATACCACAAAATACAAGAAGAAAAAATATTAATTCGATCGCGGCGAACTGCTACGTCGGTTGTCTGCGCGGGCCGGTCGGGAGACACGTCCTCTCGTGATCGAGGCTGCAGACCAAGTGAAATAATCTTCCCATGAGTTCCATTTGCGGCTAAGGGACAATCTATTTATTACCTGGGACCAATAAACCTAAGGGTCGGCCAGGTATTCGTATGCTCCGATATTTCTTGGAAGGTGGATCATCTGTGCAGCGGGTGTTCATAGTGTCGAGGCGTGGTCGGGTTTCTTAAATCTTTGCATCTTGGTGCAAGCGACATGGCCGCGTCACAGCACCCCCTGCCAGTGATGGAGTCACGATACTATTATGAAAACCCGGCCTGGTACCGATCAATGGTGCGGGTTTGCCGTTTCGAGCGCCGCATTGCCACAAGCTGCTCGGAATCTATACTTACTGCATGCTGTTCTGGCTCGTGATTAGTTGGGAGAGGTATAGGCGCTGGTTCGATGTTTATGGAACCGGGCATTTCATTAACAGTCTCTCTGTTTATGTCGATGCTGATGTGGTCCTCGTTTGGTGTAGCTTCGGTGAGACTGTATATATGCGATATTTTCGATTTTTGACACTCTATATACGCTCGCGCCCAAGAGCGGCAATCCTACTTCATGGACGGCCAAACGAACCGTTACGCTACTAACGCTGTCGTTGCCTTGATGCCCGGGTGTGCAAGACGATGCACCGATTTAAATGCCACTTCTCTGAATTGAGGAATGAGGTAGGGCCTCGCCACGGCTGTTGAACCATCGCAAAGCACCTCAGTTGCTCTATATGGAAGAGGCACCCTTTTAAACTGCAGTTCCATTTCAGAGTGTAACAACGCCATCAATTCATCGTCGCTTTCCTGAGAAGCAGCGAGTGCTGTATAATACAGGGGTCTGTTTATTACCTCGATTCGGGACAACGCGTCGGCCACGATGTTGTTGCGACCCGGGATGTGCCTGATGTCCGTCGTGAGCTGCCCGATATAATCGAGATGACGAGCCTGCCTGGGTGACGCCTTCTCCAATTTCTGCTGGAACGCGAACGTGTGGGGTTTATGATCAGTAAAGATCGTAAATGCCTGAGTTTCTACCATGTGCCGAAAATGTTTTATGGCGAGGAGTTTGCGATCGAAAGCGCTATATTTGGCCTGCACTCCGCTCAATTTCTTTGAGAAGAAGGCCAATGGCTCCCGGCTGTTCTCGACTTTTTGTTGTAATACACCTCCAAAACTGGAGTCTGATGCGTCGACTACGAGGGCGTTCGGGGCGTTGGCTCGCAGATGTACTAGTAGCGCAGCCACACTAAGCTTCTCCTTTACTTCATCAAAAGCGCTTACTGCACCCGGTGTCCATTTCAATGGTGCGTTGCCTTTCGCGTTGCCGCTCAATAATTCGTTTAAAGGTGCCTGGGTTTCTGCCATACCTGGTATGCAAATCCTATAAAAATTTGCCATACCTAGAAACTGACGTAACCCTTTCGCTCTTTCGGGGCGCTTGAAATCTTTAACGGCCGCTACTCGATCATTCGATGGTTTGATGCCGGCGGAAGAGACCGTAAATCCTAAAAACTGAACGGTGGCCTCACCGAACTTGCACTTTGCTGGATTTATAACGATGCCGTATTTTTGCAGCCTTTGGAACAGCATTCGCAGGTGCACTTTATGTTGCTTTTCCGTTTTTGATGCTGTCAGAATGTCATCGATATACGCATAACAGAAATCCAGTCCGCGCAGTACCTCATCGATAAAGCGTTCAAACGTCTGCGCCGCGTTCCGTAGGCCAAAACTCATGAACGGGAATTCGAAGAGTCCGAACGGTGCCATTATCGCCGTTTTACCTACGTCCTTCTCAGCCACGGGAATTTGGTGATATGCATTCACCAGATCGATTTTAGAAAAAATCTTTTTGCTGTGCAGCGTCTGCGCGATGTTTTGGATATGCGGCACTGGATCTCGATTCGGAATCGTTCGCGCATTAGGGCCCGATAGTCTCCGCATGGTCTCCACTCGCCCTCCTGCTTCGGGACCATGTGTAGAGGCGCAGCTCAACTGCTGGAAGAAGCTCGAGCAGTGCCGAGCTGGAGCATCGTTTCAAATTGCTTACGTGTTACTAGGAGACGATCCGGAGCGAGTCGCCGAAGTGCGTTTGCCGCTGGGGTGGCCGGGCGATGTTTCAATATGATGCCTAGTGTCGTGCTGAATACTAGGAGCCCGCCCATTGGGCCGTGTAATTTCCGGAAATTCAGTGAGTATGCGATGGTAAGGCGAGGATCCCGTCACTACTTTAATTGAAGGTTAGTTGCCCTTGTATGCTTCCCCCCGAGAGCTCCTTTTTGTTGTTGCATTTATGATTTGGTTGCCCCGGAGATCGATGAGTAACCCGTAGTGACGGACAAAGGCAGCACCGATGATTCGCTGCGGCACGTCTGGAATGATAAACCTCCAAGGGTAGTTGTTACCCATGCCAAGATTCAGCGATAACGACAGCCATCCGCACGTGGGGATGGTCGTGTCGTTGGCAGTGGTATGCTGATAATTAATACGCTTGAGGTTCCCGCGTATCATCGCCCGGGGATAAACGCAGAGATGGGCACCCGCATGCAAGCGTGCACCATGCTGTCTCTCTGCTGACGCATTCACGCGTAAGCTCGCTATTTCGCGGCGAATTTCATCAAATTGTCGCTCTACTCGTTCAGCGAACGATAGTTTTGAACAATCGAGCTCGAGCGTACTTATATTAGCCACTTCGCTCCATCTCGCATCACTCACGGAGTCGGCGATAGTTGCTGCATAATTCAGGTCAACATCGGTACGTGATACCACGACTACTCGAGCCATGGATGGTAACTTGCTAAGCCAAAGAGTGCGCAACATGCCTTTGCCACATCCCGTTCCACTGAACTCGCGCAGATTTCGCCGGAACTGCGAGGGCTTGCGATCACCGATCTCCTGCCTCTCCAGTAGCTGCCGGAGCTTGGCCTCTCCAGAGACGCCTAGTCTTTTCTCTACAGTTGCCCTGAGCATTTTGTACGGGGTTGTTTCTGGACGATTCTTAATTAGATCGCTGACTTCAATGACATTTTTCGGCCCTAATGCGACCGTCGCTGCATTAAACTTCGCGACTTCCGATATTACGCCAGCATCTTCAAAAACACTGTCGCACAGTCACAACCACAGTTTGGGATCGCTTGATATGAAGTCAGGCAGCTTTACACGCACAGCACACTATCCACTCGAGTTACTGACATCCATGCTACCACTACCCTTCGCGTCCGTCAACATCTCGATCACTCGAATATTCTTCACTATCGCTTGATTTCGGTACTACACTTTTTCACTGCGTTTCGCACAACTTACATTAAATTCTTCCACTATCCACGGAAGAACACGTCGGTGTCACCAATTTGTGGGGTAAGGATAGCACAATTTATTGAACGATATATAGGCACGTAAAAATAGACACTTTATTAATACCACAAAATACAAGAAGGAAAAATATTAATTCGATCGCGGAGAACTGCTACGTCGGTTGCTTGCGCGTACTGGCGGGGAGACACGTCGTCTCGTGATCGAGGCTGCAGACCAAGTGCAGTAATCTTCTCATGAGGACCATTTGCGGCTAAGGGAAAATCTATTTATTACCTGGGACAAATAAACCTAAGAGTCGGCCAGGTATTCGCATTCTCCGATATTTCTTGGCCAACGGGCTATCTGTGCAGCGGCTGTTCATAATGTCGAGGCATGGTCGGGGTTCTTATATCCCTACATCTTGGTGCAAGCGACATGGGCGCCACACACACACACACACACACACACACACACACACACACACACACACACACACACACACACACACACACATATATTTAATGTACTAAATAATCATAAATCTAAAACTATAATAAAAATATAATAAAATTTGTTAAATAAACAAGGCTCTACTTCTTAACCTGCGTTTCGTTCCCCGTCTCCCTATTTCTGTTGTCCGCTGAAAATAGAGAAGCTTCAAGTAATTTCTATGATCTTATTAAGTTATATCTGTCGTATGCGCTGAGTGTGCTACGAGATTGATTATCTGCTAACGCGCCAATCGTTAATCTCCCTTGTTGGTCTGACCCTGTGGCTGGCAGCACACTGCCATTTCCACTCATTGCTGTGAAATTTATAATCGCGCAAATTACTCCCCACTCGTACAACCGCTCTATAATTAGTCGGCGCTGGATAATTAGCTTAGCACCTCTAATTATCTGGCACCGCGCCGAGCCGCCTCACAAGGCCGCGCCGTCCGAAATTCGGCGACGCTCCATCTTATAGGTATGCCGACTTTTTTATCGGTGCGTCGGGCCGAGCTGCGCCGAGTCGCATCACGCCGTGTTGTGTGACTCACGCGAAGTTCGTAACTCTGATTACATTTTAATAAAATGTAATGAAATTTTATTTAACCTTGCTCTTTCATGGGATATGATAATTTGATTTAATCGGTTTTAACATTTCAATAATATAATATAACTTTATATTATAATTATAATATAATAAATGAATATAGTGTAAATATAAATGTTACAAATAATTAATAATTATTTGAATTCATCACAATATGATTTATTTCGATTAATTTTAAGTAAATCAAATTTTTTTCTGCGCGAGTTAACGTACTCGTCGCAATTTAATTATTCATCGAAATGGTCTAGGTTCGAAAAAGCCTATATTTATTTGACATTGCTAAATCAATCCAATTCTTAATTTATTCAAATAGTTTTAGAGCTGAATTAAGTCGTTATATATTTGCCTTTAAATGAATATCAATCTGTAAATTTTATAAAAGGCGAATCTTTATCAAATTCTAATGTGTTTTTTTCTTAATTTTCATAACAGAATTGCTACCAAATTAAATTATAACTATTAATGATGTAACTTATGAAAAATAGGATAACGTAAGAGCATTTTTCTGAACTGAGACGTATAAAAATTTACACTCCTTTTATCTATCTTATTTCTAAACTCATATACCAAAACATCTTAACACAGATCAAGGCTCAGTTTCAAAATCTTTATTCTGACATTTATGGCTTTCTTGTCATATAAGCATATTATTATAAATATGTCGATCGATAATTATGAAAATTATGTATATAAATAAATTTAACTTTCTTATTGCCGGACTTTCCAAATCGTCCCTATTCATCTTTCGGGACTGATCTAAAATAATGATCAGCTATTCTGCTACTTACCGTACCCCCATTCACTAATATAAGTTTATAATATTTAAAATAAACTCGTCTTGATATATATATATTTTGACTATACATATAAAATATAATTTGATATGAATACACAATGTCATATTGTTGAAAAGATTGATAGTTAATTCGAATATTTCGCGAGGTAATATTATATATGTAAGTATATATATAATGATATTTACAATAACTTAATTACAAAATTACGTAGGCCAAAAGCAGAGTCGTAAAAACGTATTTAAATCGCATGGAACACTGAGCAAATATACTCTTTGTGAGTAACGAACTGTACCGCTCGAAAGGCGTTGGGCGAGCGCGTACGCAGCATTCCCGACTCGGATACCGAGCGTCATCGGCGAGTCGGGAGAGGAGAGTGGCAGTATACTTATTTTACATACCGTGTGCTCTCATGAACACAGTAGTGTGGTAAGAACGGTCTAAATTGCTCTAAAAAGGATATCTACTCGATGGCAAGCGTCTTGATAACTCGAATGTTCGTGATCATTACTTCGCACAGGATTTTAATTTCTAATCGCAATTATACGTATATTCTCGTTTTCTCTTTCTCATACACACGCATGCGCGCATCAACTTTCAATGCAAACCTAGTGAACGAAAATGTTCTTGGTATAGAAGTACAATTTGGTACTTAAAACTAATATAACAGTTCGTTTTCATTCAACGATTACACGGACAAGAGTGGATTTGGAAGTTCGCAACCCCACCACCCGAACCAGGCTATCCTTGTCTGGGTGAGTTTTTTCGATAATAGCTAGCGGCTACGCAGGTGGCGGCTAAAGCTCATTAGTAACGAAGACGATATCGCCTGTTTTCAAATTTGTTTGTAGCTGCAACTACTTATTCTCTTTTTGAAGTTGAGAAAGAACCTATCAACTTCAAAACACCTTGATGGTATCATTGAAATGTTTAAAAGATCAATACAAAATCAGAATGTCAGATATGCTATTTACATCGGTGATGGCAATACGAAAATATTAAAAAATCTGCTTGAAGCTTGAATGCTCCGTACGGTAATGAATTTGTTGTGCAGAAAAGAGTGCGTGTTGCATGTGAAGAAAGGAATATATGGGAAGGCCAACCAAGCTAAAAAGCAGTTCATACCAACTTAAAAAAGCGCAAAAACAAAATGGAAGTAAATGGCGAAAAGTTACTTCGAAAAAAAGGAAAAACAAACGTTGAACAAAAAATGCAGGATCTATTGTTATACTATGGCTTAGCAATTCAGCGGTACCCAGAATCAGTTGAGGATATGCGGAGAGCAATATGGGCCACCTATTACTATAAAATTTACACCGATGAAAAGCCGCAAGACAACTTCTGTCCTGTAGGTGAAAATTTGTGCTGTATGTGGCAACAGCATGAGGCTGCAGAAACTCTATTTTCCCAGCCACCAGCAATAGATAAAGAAACTCAGAATATTTTAAAGCCAACATACGAAGACCTGAGCAAAAAAGAACTACTAGAGAGATCTTTAGTTTCAAACACGCAAAATAGTAATAAGAGTTTTAACTCTTGCGCTGGGCGTATAGTGCTGAAACATATTTTCTGAGGCCAAAAAATCTACAAATTGCCATCCACTCTGCCGTACGTATTTTTAATAAAGGCCAACCACCTATCTTAAAAGTATTGGAGACAATGGGCTGCTCACTTGGCTCGGCAAGTATTAATTTTGCAGAAGATTGTGCAACGCCCGAATTGAGCTAGCAGAACGCCGCAGCTTTTTTGATTCAAAAAGCGGCAGAATCGCGCGGAGAAACAGCAGACCTGTCCAAAATGAGACGTATGACGAACAGGAAGGAACGAGGTATGGTACACGCGTCGACGATTAGCTGAAAGGTAAGTTGAAGTACAAGTTTTCAACTATTTTTCAACTTTAAAAACTTTAAACGCGTTTTTCTCAAAATCATATTTTTGCAGCTGGCGTAGATGATTTGGAAGAAATGGCTGGGCGTATCGACTTCAAATTTTCACAGTATATTTGGCATTGGCGTGGCTATTGTCCCTACCTCAAAGTTGATGATACACTGATTATAACTACTAATTTCAACACATTAATGTTGAAAAAAAATTGTGAATTTTTTAACCTTTTTTTTGAAACGCCACCATTTTGTTATTTTTTGTGAAAAAAAAGTTCGAGAGTGGGACATTAGCTACACACTAATACATTAAGAAAATATAAATGTTTTTTGTTTCATATTTTATGGAGGCTCCAAAGTATCTGCTCTTGCAGTAGAAATGTTTTTACATCTACCTATCTTCTTGAACGCAGGAAAAAAATACTTTTGATCACCAATAACATTTTTTTCTTCTCGAGGCATTTATCTTTCATATAAAAAATCCTTTGATTCGATCAAATGATTGCACAGAAATAAATTCCTGAAAATAGGCCTATTTTTCGACCGTCACATTGGAATACCTCTTAAAGCATACACTAGCCATTTTGCAAAAAGATAATACTTCAAAACGTAGGTGATGTTAATTGTTTCTTTTCGATTACCATGGGGTGGTTCACCATAAATTCATTCCAGGAAGTCAAACAGTCAATATCGAGTGTACTACTTGGTCGTTTTGAGGCGTTTACGTGAAGCAATTAAGTCTTCGGGATCTTTGGACTACTGACACTCTGAACGCCCTTTTTCCTAATTTTTCGAGCACATTACGGTAGAATACTTGATTTACGGTTTGTCCAGGTGGTACAAACTCTTTGTTAACCACTCCTTTGCTGTTGAAGAAGCAAATGGACATGATTTTAACTTTTGATTTACTCATTCTCGCCTTCTTTGGCTTGACGCTCCAGGAGAAGGTTACTGTTGGCTTTGTCGTTTAGTTTCGATAACTCAATGTAGTACACATGGTAGACTTAAATGGAAAACCATACAATATAGGTGCTGAACAATTGGTAAAAATTAGCAAAATCCCAGAAACGCAAGATCTAGAAGTCGGTACAATACATGGTCTAAATCAATCTAATAAAAAATATTAAATATGATTAAGTATACAAGGGAACTCAACAAAGTCCCAACTAAGAATAAAAGGAAAGATTAAAGAAACACTAAATAAATTAAAAAAATTTATCGACGATAAAACAATAAGTGAAATAATTATTTCAAAGAATATATGTATAGAAAGGATACAATGGATTGATGTTTTAACACAAATTAAGGATGTATTTAAGAATAATAAGGTCAAAATAATTATTTGCAATAGAACCTTACGTTATGTTCCAGAAGAAAGATAACAAATGTTTTATGAAAATCATGACTCGCCGATTGGAAGTCACTGTGGAATATCTAAAACGTATAATAGAATGAGGTAGAACTATTTCTGGCAAAACGTAAAGTAAGGTATCCAACGAAGAATCCAACAATGCTTGAATTGCCAACTAAAAAACTAGTTGCTCTAAAAACCAAGCAACCGATAGTAATTACGGATCACTTCAAACTACGTTCGAAAAGATCTCTTTAGATATATTAGGTGTACAAATAAGTTTCCGCCGTTTTGAAAAGATGGCGCTACCGATAAGATAACATGTAAATTGTCAGCTGTAAAAAGTCGTATAGTATATTTTGACATCTGGAAACAGTATAACCTTTTAATACCTCTGACTTTTTGCTAGCATCACTTAGTTTTCATCGTGTTAAGACGTCAACTTTTGAGCGACTTAAGCGTCATTTGTGGGAATTGTTAATTTATTTCTTTCATTTAAAGCAATCTGCAGCTGAAGCACATCGGCTACTCATAAAAGCATATAGTGATGATAATTTGAGTGAGAAAATTTGTCGGGAGTGGTTCCAAAAATTTAAAAATAGTGATTTTGACGTAGAGGACAAAACACGCAGTGGAAGGCCCAAAGTGTATGGTGACACAGAATTGGAAACTGAAGAACTGGAGGAAGATCCGTGCCAAACGCAAGAAAAACTTACACACGAGTTAGGAGTGACTCAGCAAACTATTTCACAACATCTCTAAAGCCTGGTTATTGTCCAAAAGCAAGGAAATTGGGTTCCTTACAAACTGAAGTTAAGAGACATCGAGCGTCGCTTATTCGCTTGCGAACAATTGTTTAAAAGGCAATATCGCAAAGGATCTCTACGTCGAATCGTGACGGGAGACGAAAAGTGAATTCACTACAACAATAACTTTTACTTGGACATGGAATATGGAATACAACATGAAATAAGTACTTTAATTATTTTTTATTTTTCTTTTACTTATTATTGTATTTTTTTTAATTTTATTATCAATTTGATTTTATTTTTATTTTTAATTTTCTGATATAATTTATTGTAGTAATAAGTTTTATTTCAGATTTTGCGGGCGTGATCATAAACAAGACAGTCTGAATGTCATTATTTTAACTAATATATGGTATTATAAAGACCGTAAGACCGATAAAAATATTTATTAATTCACTACGACAATCCAAAGCGTAGGAAGTCATGGGGTAAACCCGGGCATGCCTCTACTTCGATGGCCAAGCCAAACATTCGTAGCAAGATACTACTGCTGTGAATTTCATGGGATCAGCTGGGAGTAATCTATTACGAACTACTCCAACACAATCAAACCATCACCGGGGAACGTTACAAATAACAGCTGATAGAATTGAGCCGAGCATTGAAGATTAAACGTACACAATATGCCAAAGGCACGATAGTCATTTTTCAGCATGACAACGCTCGGCCATTTATAATATTTATTATATTATTATTATTTATAATATTTTTATTTTCTATATTTTTAGGGGCAGGTATTAATAGATTGTTATTTTATTATATATATATATATATATAATATTATTTACAATTATTTGATTTCGAGGTGCTTACCCATGATATCAGTATGGTAATTTAATAAATTTAATTTGAAAGAGACTATTATCTTCAAGGTTAAATTTTTTTATTTTAAATTTTAGAGTATTAATATTATTAAATTACTAGAAATGATCTGTTCTATATTTTCAAAATAAATACTTAATTTAGTTAAGTAAATATTAAAAATTAATAATTTTATTATCCAAAAATTTTCTTAGATAAGGATTTATAATAAAATATATAAAATAAAATAAGGTAATAACTTGCCCAATAATAATGTAAGGATCTTCAACAGGTCGAGCTCTAGCTCAAGTTAATAGAATAAAAATTATAACTAAATTTCAAAAATAAAATTTTTTATTTTTAAATTTTCTATGAAATTAAATGGTAAAATAAATAAAATTATAATTGATATTAAAAGTCCAATTATCTCCCCCCTAATTTATTAGGAATAGCTCTAAGAATAGCATAAACAAATAAAAAATATCATTCAGGTTGAACATGAATTGGTGTAATTATAGGATTTGCTTCAGTAAAATTTTCAGGATCTGATAAAATGTAAGGATTTAGTAAACAAATAATTAATATTATTCTTATTATAATAATAAACCCTAATAAATCTTTTTAAATAAACTTTTTAAATAAATTTCTATTTAATCCTAAAGCATTTGAAGAACCTGTATCAGAAGAAAAAAAAATGAATAACTACTAATGCTAAAATAATAAATGGCAATAAAAAATGTAAAGAATAAAATCGATTTAAAGTAGCGTTACTAACTGAAAACCCTCCTCATAATCATAAAACATTTGATTCACCAATATAGGGAACATGAAACTAAATTAGTAATTATTGTAGCTCCTCAAAATGATATTTGGCCTCAAGGTAAAACATACCCTATAAATGCTGCTATTATGGTTAATAAAAAAATAATAATACCTATAATTCATGTCTTTACTAATAAAAATGAAGATTGATAAATATTACGACCAATATGTACAAATATTATTTAAAAAAAAATCTAGCCCCATTTATATGCAAAAGTTGAATTAATCATCCATAATTTACATCTTGAATAATATGAACTACTCTATTAAAAGAATATTCAATATTTACACAATAATAGAATGATAAAAATAAACCTGCAATTAATTGATTTAATTAACATAACCCCAATAATGAACCAAAATTTCATCAAATTGAGATATTTATTGGAGTTGGTAAGTTTACTAAAGATGAATAAATAATATTAAGTAATTTATTTGATTTTATAATTGAAATTTTCATTTTAATTAATTTTTCGTAAAGAAAATGTTTTATTAAGTATTCTTTTTACAATTAAAGTTATTAGTAATAATAATATAATTATTGATATTAGCGTAATAATTTTCTTATTATAACAAGAGATATAAATAAAATCTTGTAATAAATTTAATTTATAAAATTCTAAATTTATATAAGTAGAAGGGAAATCTCAAAATATAAAATATTTAAATTTAAATATTAAAACAAATATAAATAAGATGATTATTAATATTTGATAATAAAATTAATTAAAAAGATTGATTTTAAAGAAGAGACAGAATCCATTCTAAATCTTGTAAAATATAAAAACAAAATTAACCCTCCTACTATAATTAAAAAAATAATCTAAGGTAAAAATTTTGAAAAATAAAATAATCTTACATTTATTGATGTTATAATAATAAAAAATATTAATATAGTTCTTCAAATTAAAGGATGAATATTTTTATTATTTATTGGTATTAAATCAATTAATAAAACATTTATAGAAAAAATAATCAATAAAATTAAAAATCTTTTTTCATATTAAAAATAGTTTAAATGAAAATATTAATTTTGGAGAATAATAATATATTATATATATTTTTAGCTAGAAAATTATTTATTTTTAATTTACAAAATTAATATTTTAATTAAATTAATAGCTAAATTTTTATAACTTTTTATTTTAATATTTATATATTTATTATATATATATTTTTTACTATCTTATTATTATAATCAAATTTTATTATTATTATTAAGATTAGAATTTTTAACATTAAGAACATTTAGATTAATAATCTATATATTATTTTTTTTTTTTTTAATAATTTATTTTTAATATTTTATTATTTAATTTTTGTAGTTTGTGACAGAGTATTATGATTAACTCTATTATTATTATTAATTTGATCTAAATGGTCTAATAATATAAATTATTCAATTTAAATTTATGATAAACTTATTATTATATATATGTATATTATATTAGGAGTGTGAATAAGTCTTTCCCGTTTTTTGTAAGAGATGGCGCCACCAATACTGTGCGAGTATTCAATGGTTACATATGTCATAATCAAAGCTTATTCATATGTCAACAATTCCATACTAACACATTAGTTAAAATTTTTTCGCATAATAAATTTTTGATATCGTGAAAATGTCGAAATTTGAGCCGAGTCGACGTCATTTGCGGGAAGTTTCATTTTATTGGTTCAATTTGAAGAAATCTGCTGCCGAGACGCATCGATTGCTTCAGGAGGCTTATGGAGAAGGTTGTGTCGATGATTCAAGTGTTCGCGGATGGTTTCGACGTTTCAAAAGCGGTGATTTCGACGTGGAAGACAAGGAGCGTTCCGGGCGGCCGCAAATCTTTGAAGATCAAGAATTAGCGACTTTGCTTGATGAAGATTCTTGTCAAACGCAAGAAGAACTTGCTGAAGCATTGGGAGTTGAACGAACAACCATTTCCAAGCGTTTGAAAGCTATGGGAATGATCCAAAAGCAAGGAAATTGGGTGCCGTACGAACTGAAGCTGAGAGACGTCGAACGGCGTTTTTTCACTTGCGAACAGCTGCTTCAGCGACATAAAAGAAAGGGTTTTCTGCATCGTATCGTGACTGGCGATGAAAAGTGGATACGTTACGATAATCCGAAGCGAAGAAAATCATGGGGACTACCCGGCCATGCATCATCATCGACGGCCAAGCCAAATATTCATGGCGCCAAGCTCATGCTCTGCATATGGTGGGACCAGCTAGGTGTGGTTTACTATGAGCTTCTGGAACCGAATGAAAGGATCACAGGCGAGGTCTATCGACGACAATTGATGTGTTTGAGCCGCGCACTGCGAGAAAAACCGCCACAATACTCCGACAGGCACGACAAAGTTATTTTGCAACATGACAATGCTCGCCCACATGTTGCACCGCCGGTGAAAACATACTTAGACACGCTCAAATGGGAAGTCCTACCCCACCCGCCGTATAGTCCAGACGTTGCTCCCTCTGATTACCATCTCTTCAGATCGATGACGCATGGCCTGGCTGACCAGCACTTCCATTCCTACGAGGAAGCCAAAAAATGGGTGGATGACTGGATAGAGGCCAAACCGGTCGAATTTTTTCGCAACGGGATTCGTATGTTGCCAGAAAGATGGGAAAAAGTTGTAGCTAGCGATGGCCAATACTTTCAATAATTCACTTGTAACCATTTTTTCACAATAAAGGCTCAAAATTTGAAAAAAAAACGGGAAAGACTTATTCACATACCTGATAATTTTTTTACTTTAACTCCGCCACCGTGAATTCATAGTGACCCTAAGTGTCGGCGGTGCCGGTCCCAAGCCCGGATAAAGGAGGAGGGAGGACACTTACAACAACTGGACAGCACACTCTTACAGGTATACACGTTCAACACTCACACATCAAACAACATAATACCTGGCAAAGGAAGGGGTAACCATTGCCACGCTCGCATGTGACGGTCTCGGCTCGGTTACGGGACGGCTAGCACGGAGTGGACGAGCTTGACAGACTGAAAAATGGGGAAGTACTGGCAATGCTAGTACAGCCGTCATCGAGTAAGTCTGTAGGCGTCATATCTGGCGAGCGGGGCTCTATAAACGGGTTACACACACCTCGCATATAAAGATTCGGGCGCCACGCAGCTCGGGAACTCTGTAGAGTAGTTCGAGCAGCGGGAGCGAGACACGAAGCGAAGCCGAGCAAGCACGGAGTGGATGAACTCTACAGGCTCTGAAAGGCACGGGCGCGGCCGACTAGGGGCCTGCTGTGCGCCATCGTCTAGCGGGGGGTCCTATAAACGGACATCTTCCCGAATATAAAGACGTGGGCGCCACGCCTCCCGAGGAGCCCTCTCCTAAGGGTAATCGGGTTGCGAGAGTGAAGCACGGAGCGGCATTCTGGTACTGGGTGGGGGCTACATACGCATGGGCTCTGGTTGGGGATACCCTCCACAGCTAACTACACTTATACAAGCATAACCCAAGTCACGCACTTCACAATTTTTGACACCCACGCCTCCGTTCTTTAAACAAGAGCAGAATGGAAGGGGGCGGGCTCCTTTCTGATCTGTAAGGGGGGCTCACGACGCTGCGTCGCTTATTAATTGATGCAGATCAAATCTTCTCGCCTGATCGTTCCCCCTTGACTTTGTCTGGGAGGTAGAAACGGCTCCAAACGGAGCTAAAGACTGTCCACCACGCTTGCCGAGCGGTGCATGCCTGGGATCTGCCAAAGGGAGATCCTGGGTGGGGAGGCGAGTCTTCAGGTTGCGTGCTTGGACTACCTGAACCAACTTTGGCTCCTACTGACGGCAGGACGGGCGGCTGGGCGCCTAGACAGCACCAGTCATTCGGTATTGGCGAGTGCGCCCTGACTCGTAATGTCCACTGGAAACTCTCCCGAGAGTGGAGCACCTTATTGTTGGGGCGTGAAGCTCGAGAGAGCGGAGGTGGGCTAGCGTGCCGGGGCGTGCTATATCCCCCCAGTTTTGTAAAACACCCTTACACGAAGGTCCAAACCAAAATGACTCCTACAGGCAAGTGTTGGGGAGTCATTTTGGTGAGCTCGTCGCTGAAGGGTCCATGGAGGCTGGACTCGGGGGGGGGGGCGAAAACTAAAGAAAGAAGTATGGATATTCCTGACAACAAGAAAGAAGATGTAAAAAAAGCGAAGAAGACGGGCCAGAAGAGTACGGGGGTACACAGCCTAGATATTCCCCGTACGGTCAGTAACGCCAAAGCTGATAGCGCTGCTGGTGCAGCAAGTCATGGCAGCATAGTCGTGGATGATCACGATAAAGCCCTCATCAACTCCATACAAAATTTGTTTAAAATGATGATGGAGTCGATGAAATGGCAAAAAACGTTAACAACATAATAAAGGAGGGGCTTCCGGCTTTACAAAGCCAATTCGAGGAGCTTGTAAGTAGAAGGTGATTCAGAGCACGGCGCCTACGTACATCCGAAATTGCCGAGATAATAGAAGGCTAAAAAAGACATCCTTCTACCTCTCTAACGGAAATACCTGAGGGGGACGAAAGCAGAATAGAAAAAAAAAGAGACGAAGGTTCAAGAATCGAAGAAAATGCGGCTGCCAAACCGAACCGTGGGAACGAGCCAAAGCCTGAGCAAGGTTGGAAGAATGTGCCCAGGCAGGACAAGAAAGCAGCCAAAAAAAGAAAAAGAAACAAAGAAGACTAATATAAAGGGGGCTACCAAATCTGGAGAGGGCCCCGCCAAACCAAAAGGTGGAGTAGGGAGAAGGGCAAGGCCTGAGCCTCTCTGAAGAGGCTGGCCAGCGGCTACTGGAGGTCGAAAAGGTGGCCATTAGATGTGTCTTTTGCGGCTTGCGGCGGCGGGTCTAGGTCGAGCGCTGTTACAGATGTCTCGGCTATGGACACCGCGGTACGGGTTACGATGGCCTAGACAGGAGCACCGCCTGTTTCGGTGCGGGCAGCAACGACACAAAGCGTATTACTGTAGAACGCCTCCACAGTGTTTCCTCTACCTGGGGACTACGCCTGCAGCATTAAATCACGTTACGGGGTCTGGGGCTTGTGTGGTATTCCGCGAAGCCCTTGCCAGGTCTCGCCAAAATGGTTAAAGTCCTACAGGCAAACCTGAATAGCAGTCGGACGGCGGGCGACCTCCTTCCGCAGATCTGTCTTGAGAAGGACGCTGACATCGTCATCGTCAGCGAACAATATCGAGATGGAGATGCGTGAGTCAGGTATCGCGACGACCTCGGTACTGCGGCGATTTGGATTTTAACCCGCACCGCTTTCGGGTGGAGCGCCACGGATCCGACCGCGGCTTCGTCTGGGTCAGGGGCAACAACGTAAATTACGCCAGCTGCTATATCACCCCGAATGAGGTCATCGGGGGTTTCCAGTCTAAGTTGGATGCCCTTGAGGATGCGGTAAGAGAAATGGAGGGGGAGCTGGTAGTGGCTCGGGATTTGAACAGCAAAGCTCTCGAGTGGGGGGAACTCTTGCCAGAGTCTAGGGGAAGACGAGTAATGGATATGGCATGCAGACTAGGTCTGGTTGTCTTGAACTCCGGATCTACGTCGACCTTTCGGAGACTTGGCTACAGGGAGACCATCCCTGATGTATCCTTTGCGACGGAGATTCTGGCCGCACGAATGCGGGACTGGCGGATGATCGAAGACTATACAGCCAGCGATCACCAATACATCACCTTCCGCGTTGGTGATGCCAGGCCAGTCAGGACGACAGTTGAACGTCGCCCAGCCAGATGGATCGTCGCGAGGATGGATCACGAGAAATTTTCCCAGGCACTAGAACGCGGACAGCGCCTCCTGCTTGAATTACCAAGGAGCGCAACGCTTTACGAGCGCGCGAAAGCGGTAACGGGAGCTACAATGCATCTGATACGCCAAGCCGCTCGCTAAAGCGAGCCATCAAAGCTAGGAAACGCGGATGCTGGAAAAAGCTGGGAGAGGATCTGAACAACGATCCATGAGGATTGGGGTATAAAATCATAGCCCGCAAATTAAGCATGTTCCGTAAAAGCATGCCTATGAGCGTGGAAGTGATGGACAGTATCGTCCATGCCCTATTCCCTACTCATCCCAAACGAAGGGATGAGCTCCTGTTTCCCGAGGGTCTTGAGGCAACGCCTTTCACAAGGGCGGAGCTAGAGAGAGCAGTGCGCTCTCTGAAGAACAAAAAGGCACCAGGACCTTCCAGTAGAAAGGTCCTGGACTTCCGGCAGAAGTGTTAAAAGCGGTGGTACAGAGCCATCCTGAACTCTTGCTTGGTATGTACAACTCGTGCCTTCGCGTGGGAATATTTTATCCCTGCTAGAAGGAGGCGAGACTTGTGCTGATAAGCAAGGGCAAAGGATCATCTAGTGCTCCGTCGGCCTACAGACCCTTATGCATACTAGACATCGCCGGAAACCTCCTGGAAAAGCTGGTGAGACCCCGCCTACAGGCGGCACTTTTAACATCTGGTGACATTTCCGAGAGGCAGTAAGGCTTTCGGAGAGGGCGGTCAACCATAGATGCTATTCAGGAGGTAGTTGAGGCGGCCAGGACTATGGAGCGGGGGAATCACTTCTCCCGACCCGTGTGTCTTCTGGTGACACTTGATGTCAAAAAAGCCTTCAACTCGGTTAGGTGGGCAGACGTGCTGGGGGCACTGGAGAAGGACTTCAATATACCTAAGTACCTACTCCAGATCATCGGAGATTATTTGAAGGACAGATCTATTCTGTACAAAACGGCAGAGGGCTCTAAGCGAAAAGAGTTAACGTGTGGCGCGTCCCAAGGCTCCATCCTGGGTCCCGATCTATCGAATATTTCCTATGACGGGATCCTTCGGTTGGACATGCCGGAAGACTGCTCGCTGATCGGGTATGCGAATGATGTGGCAGCTGCTATTATTGCGCGCAAGATGACACTGGCACAGACGCGCCTTGATCAGACCATGCGCAGAATTCGCGATTGGATGGGTGATCACAGGCTGGAACTAGCGGAGGCGAAAACTGAGATTGTGCTCCTTACGAAGAAGCGCGTCCCGAGAGTGCTGCCGCTAATTATTGGGGAGATGTCGGTCCTGACCAAGGCATCTGTCAAGTACCAGGGGGTGATGCTAGATACGAAGCTGATCTTCTGGGAACATATTTAGAGGTCGGCGGACAAGGCGGAGATGCGTTCTTCATGTAACGTGTTCGTATCGCACGGTCTCGAAAGCCGCCTCCCTAGTGGTTGCCGAGGATCCCGGTAGACCTCCTGGCCCAGGAGCGGAAGTTCGTACACCAGATGAACAGGACACTCCGCCAAGCCGAACGGAAGCAGCTAGCCAGAGAGCGTTCGATGGCTTGCTGGTAGAATAAGTGGGAGCAAGATACGCGCGGAAGGTGGACCGCCAGACTTATAAGTCAGGTGGCCCCCTGGATCGGTCGGCAGCATGGCGAGGCAAATTACTATCTCAGCCAGATGCTGACCGGCCATGGGTACTTCCGCGCATACTTGCACAAGATGGGCAAAGTCGCCGATCCAGGTTGTATATACTGTGGATCCGCAAAAGACGATGCCCATCATACATTTTTTGTGTGCGGGCAGTGGGAGCAGCAGAGGGAGCTACTGGGGGAGGATGCTGGAAGGGTTACCCCGGAAGGCATCATCTCCCTGATGCTCTCCAGCCAAGATCCTTCTATTTTGCTGGGATATGGTGGCGCCCATCCTGGTCCCCTTCCCGATGTAATGCCTAACGGTGGTTTCCGGGGTGGGGAGTTGAGCCAGGGAGAGGAGGTCTCCTTGGTGCACGCCAGCCGACTCCGGCTTACAGCTCTTTTCAGAGCTGCAGGAAGCAGTCGGGGGAATGCACCGAGGAGGTAGTTTTTTAGTGGGCATGCCTTTCTGTTGGTGATTCCCACATTCCCGGGGACCGGTTCCCGGGATCCATAATGGATTTTTCTCCTCTTCTATAAAAAAAAAGAAAAATTACTTTTTACTTTAATTAATAAAAATAAAAATTTTATTTTATTAATAAGATATATATTATTATCATTTTTTTTATTATACCTATAATTTCAATTAATGAATGAATGGGTGAATATATAATACTAGCTATAGATAATTATAGATTAATTTATATTATTTTAGAATAATAATTATTTGTCTAATATTTATAGTAAGTAATTTTATTATTTTTAAATTTAAATATTATTTAAATTTATTAATTATAAATTTAATTTTAATTAATGTTTTAGAATAATAAATTGTTTATATTAATTATTAAATTTAATTAGAGAATTTTTTATTATAAATTCTTTTATTTATTGACTTTATGAATTTTTAATATTTATAATAATTATAATATTTTTATGTACCATTTATAATTTATATCTTTATTAATTTATAAATCATGGATATAATTTTAATATTATAAAAATTAATATTATAAAATTAATTATTTAATTTTATTAATTCATTGATTAAATATGAGAAAAATTAACTATTTTATTAATTTGTTCTTTATTTTTAATTATTTTAGATCATCATTATAAATTAATATTCAAATTTAGAAAATTATATTTTATTAGGCACTTTTTAGGTGAAATATGATTTATATATAAATATATAATAAATTTAATATTTTATACTTTAAAGATTGGTAAACATTGAATATTAACCTATGAAAAAGGATGAAAAGAATTTTTATTTAAAAAAACTATTATAATAGAAACAGTAATGATTAAAAATATTTTTAAATCTCCTGAATTATCCAGTCTCTTCCTTTTATTGCTAATATCAGTGCTTAGTCTAATAATTTATTAATTAAATAATTTAATTAAAATATAATATTCAATATATTAAAATAACATTTGTTTTTAAATATTAAAATAACATTTCTTTTTATATTGAAAATATATGGTTTTATTTAAACGATATAAAAAATAAAAATATGACTATTTTCAACAAACCATAAATATATTGGGTTTTATATTTTATTTTTGGAGCTTGAGCTGCAGTGATAGGTCTTTCAATAAGAATAATTATCCGATTAGAATTAGGTATACCTGGTTCTTTAATTGGTAATGGTCAGATTTATAATTATATTGTTACAGTTCATGCTTTTACTGTAATTTTTTTTGTAATACCAGTTATAATAGGGGAATTTGGTAATTATTTAATTCCAACAATATTAGGTGCTCCTGATATAGCTTTTCCTCGTATAAATAATGTAAGATTTTGATTATTACCTCCTAGATTTTTATTACTAATTTTTAGAATATTTACTGGGACTGGAACTGGGACTGGATACACAGTTTACCCTCCTTTATGAAGTACTTTAGGTCATAATTCACCTTCAGTTGATTTATCAATTTTTTCTTTACATATTGCAGGGGTCTCTTCAATTATAGGAAGAGTACATTTTATATGCACTTTTATATATATAAAATTTTTTAAGATAGACTTCATTTTTTTAACCCATAGGAGGAGAGGACCCTACTCTTTATCAACATTTATTTTGATTTTTTGGGCACCCACAAGTATATATTTTAATTTTACCAGGATTTGGGTTAGTCTCACATATAATTAACCAAGAAAGTTTAAAAAAAGGAGTTTTTGGAAGGATAGGGATAATTTATGCAATAATTTCTATTGGAGTACTAGGATTTATTGTTTGAGCTCATCATATATTTACTGTAGGGATGGATGTTGATACTCGAGCTTATTTTACTTCAGCTACAATAATTAATGCTGTTCCTACAGGAATTAAAGTATTTAGATGGATAGCTTCCTTAAATGGAAGGAAAATAATTTTTAATGTTACTAATTTATGATTATTAGGATTTATTTTTTTTATTTACTTTAGGAGGATTGACTGGAATTATATTATCAAATTCATCAATTGACATTGTACTACATGATACATATTATGTTGCAGCTCACTTTCATTATGTATTATCAATAGGGGCAGTTTATGCAATTTTTGGAAGATTTATTTATTGATATCCTGTAATATTTGGAGTTGGAATAAATCAGCATATATTAAAAGTTAAATATTTTTTTAATATTTATTGGTGTTAATTTAACTTTTTTCTCTCAACATTTTTTAGGATTAAGGGGAATGTCTCGCCGATATTCAGACTATCCAGATAGTTACTTATGTTGAAATATGTTTTTATCAATTGTGTAACGTTGCGCGGCCTTCCGCTCGTTACGTACTTCACTTACCGCCTTTTCTTCTCCTGAGTGCTTCCAGGGCGGGAACTCGGGCTAGTATGCATAAAGGTTCCTTATTGCATATATTTACCTAGATATATATGTATAAATATTTGATTCTACTACTACAGCAAAAAAATATACCGCATTCTATTTCCCAACTTGGTTTATTACAAAATAAAATTACATTTTCCAATCTTGGCGTCCGCCATTTTTCGCGCTCTCTCGCATACGCTCGCAAAAAAAACACCCTTACTTCCCTCTCTTTTTTGGTGGCCGCCGCTGCCTAAATTTCCCCGCGTACCCCTTTCCCCGCTCGCACAATATACATCAGATATAAGTAATTCAAGTTAAGGGCGCGCAGGCCCACTCACCCGCTACCGCTAAGTATAGACGAGGGCGTCCCCTCGTGCGCTTGCTGCTGCTAGTCGCTCCTCTTCCGCTGTGGTCTCCCTGGGAGAGAGACAGAAAATAGACATAGACAAGAAAATTATTATCTTGTCTGGGACCGCCCGCACAATCGGCTTTCACCACTGGCACAGTTATTGTTCACCCACCACTCCTCCACTTCCCGACTACTGTTTCTCGTACTTAGTCTTCTACACCCTTCCCTTCCGTACACAATCTACTTTGTTCTACAAACTCACGGTTTTAATTTTGGCGACAATGGCTGCGACACGTGTGTATTACACCGGCTTTCAAAATCTTCTGAAGTGCTTCTTGATCTTCACCTCCGATTCTCCAATCGCAGCTCTTCTTTTCGCCATCCTCCAATTATCAGCCTTCTTCTCCAATTTGCACCAATTATCGTGCGTCTTCTCCGATCTGCGCCAATCTCGGGCTCTTCCGTAATCTTCATACCGTTTCGACCGACATTATCGGTCTGCTATGTCTGGTTTTCTGACTTGTGTCGCGCGCCAATTTCAAATTTACCCGGGAGATATATCTATATATATCTCCTCGTCAGTAGTTCGGTGCGGCGCCGCTAAGAGCGGTGGCGCTGTTGGCCGTTCTTTCTCCGCGGCGACTTCCGTCTTCACGCTGGCTACTACTTCCAGTGCGGTCGTCTGCAGTGCGGACGTCGCACGCTGTGTCTCTCCGACTCTCACTAATCTTGTTGTGTTTTTCAGCGTCTCCACGCGCCCTTCCTGCTAGTTGAGCTGACATCGTTGAGCTCGATTGTCGTTGCTGCTTCCTCTTCTGTGTGCGGCTTCTTGCGTTCGTTCGAGCAGCGTCCCGTGCGGTGGCCAGTATGTTACACTTAACCTGGCGCGGCCACGTGTCTTCAAATCTTCACTTCCCGCTTGCAGTGTCTGCATGGCGTTGGGGCCTTCGCCACGTATGCTTGTTTCTTTATTTTCTTTTATTTTATCTCTTGAATTTAGTCGTTCCACTCGCGTCTACTTTGCAATTTCATTATATCATTTACCCGTTTCGAGGTTATGTTATCTCTCTCTCTCTCTCTCTCTATATGTATATTTAACTTTTCTTTATTTCTCTGCATGCATCCTTTTATCTTTTATTTTCTTCTTCTGTCTTCTTGTTTCTATTTGCATGTGATTCTCTCTATCTCTCTCTCTCTCTATGCATATTTTTCTTTCTTCTTCTGTATCCTGATTTTTCCTTCTTATCTATGCTTTTCTTGCTATCAATTCTACATGTATATTCCCTTTTTATTGCATGCGTCCATGTTTTACTGTAATTTTCTCCTTCTATCTTCCTTTTCTCCTATGCGAATACCTTCTATTTGTTCACAGCATCCCTATAGCTTTTCTCGCTAATTATTTTATCTTTTATTTATTATTATTTTCCTTTTCAGGTTATAGCTGCTGCAATTCCCATTGCAATTGGAAGAATCATTTCATTAATTAGATCAATAAGAGTCATTAATTTCTAAACGAATCCTTATTTTTAGGAAGCATCTTAGTACTTCAGTTGAATACCTTTTAAGGTTCCCACCAGCTTATCATAGATTTAATAAAATTCAAAAGATCTTTAAATTTTAAGATGGCAGAATAGTGGGATAAATTTAAGCTTTATATATATCATAATTTATTTTTAAAAATTTCAATTTCAGGCCAAGTAAATTTTCAGGATTCAAACTCTTTAATTATAGAAAGTATAATCATATTTTATGATTATGTAATATTTATTTTAACAATTATTTTAATATTTATTTTATACCTATTAGTATATATAATTTTAAATAAAAGATTTAATCGATATATATATGAAAATCAAATAATTGAAATTATTTGAACGGTGCTTCCTGCTTTTTCTTTATTTTTTTAGCTTTTCCTTCATTAAATCTTTTATATTTAACTGATGAAAATATAAATTCTAATTTATCAATTAAAGTTCTAGCAAATCAGTGATATTGAGTTTATGAATATATAGATTTTAAAGATACTAATATTGAATCTTACATAATTAAAGATTTTAATTTAAATAAGTTCCAATTATTAGATGTTAATAATCATTTAATTCTCCCTTCAAAAATAAATTAAAAATTTTTAGTCACATCTGTAGATGTAATTCATTCTTTTACAGTACCTTCTTTAGGAGTTAAAATTGATGCAGTCCCTGATCGGTTAAATCAAATTATAATTATAGCTATAAATTCAGGTTTATATTATGGTCAATGTAGAGAGATTTGTGGGATTAATCATAGATTTATACCTATTGTCTTGATAGTAACTCTATGAAAAATAGTTTTAAATTGATGAAAAAATAAGTTTTAATCAATTTGAATATTTACTATCATTAATTTAAAAAATTAAGGCTTTGGTGTTGAAGCTACAAATTGAAATAAAATTAGCTAAATATATAATATTAACTTGTCAAATTAAAGTTATTTTATTAATATTTTATAAATTAATTTACATAATATAATTTATAAAATTATAAAATAACCAAATCCCTCAAATAAAGCCTACTAGATGAAGATAGTTATTTTTATTTATTTTATTTTTAACTTTCTTAACAACAAGAATCTTAAATTTTTTATATTATTTGATTAGAGATAAGTCTTTAAATTCTTTTCTTAAAGAAAATAAATACATTAAAAAATGATAAATAACTTATTTTCAATTTTTGATCCTTCAACTAAAATTTATTATTCTTTAAATTGATTAAAAATAATTTATGTTATACTTTTTATACCTATAATTTATTGATTTATGCCATCTCGATGAAACTATTTTTTCTAATTAATTTTTAATATTATTATAAATGAGATAATTATATTATTAAAATATAAAGAAAATATTATTAATATAATTTATTTAATAAAAATCTTTTCTATTTTATGATTAAATAATTTTATAGGAATATTTTCATATATTTTTACAACCGCGGCCCATATAAGAGTTAATATATCAATATTAATATTTTTATGATTAAACTTAATGATCTTTGGATGATGATTTAAAACGAATCAAATATTTTATCATCTTGTCCCTCAAGGAACAACAACAGTATTAATAAGATTTATAGTAATTATTGAAACTATTAGAAACCTAATTCGTCCAGGAACTTCGTCCAGCAATTCGATTATCTGCAAATATAATTGCAGGTCATTTATTAATAACTCTAATTTCTAAAGTTTGCCCATTATTACAATTATTACCAATATTGTCAATTACATTAATTCAAACAATTTTAGTTACTTTAGAACTTAGTGTTTCAATTATTCAATCATATGTATTTATAACATTAATTACTTTATATATAGCAGAATTTTAATATGAAAATAAATTTATATCAACCCTTTCATCTTGTAACATTAAGACCTTGGCCCTTATTAGTTTATTTAAGGTTATTAATAAGATTTTGCAGTTCTTTTAACTTTATTACAACGTTTAATATAATCCCTATCTATTTTAGATTAATCATTTTAATTTTATGTTTATTCCAATGATGACGGGATGTTATTCGTGAAAGAAAATTACAAGGGTATCATAATAAACAAGTAATTTTAGGATTAAAAATAGGAATAATTCTATTTATTATTTCAAAATTATTTTTATTTATTAGAATTTTTTGAGCTTTCTTTCATTTTAGGCTTTCTCCAGATATGTTTATTTATGAATATTGATCTCCTTTATTAATTAGACTTTTTAATCCTTACAAAGTTCCTTTATTTAATACTTTACTATTATTATCAAGAGCAGGAACTTTAACTTGATGCCATTATTCAATCTTAACATCAAATAAAAAATTTATAATTATTAGAATATCTTTAACTTTATTAATGAGTGTAATATTTACATATACTCAATATCTAGAGTACTCTGAGGCTTCATTTTGTATTAATGACTCTTGTTTTGGAAGAGTTTTTTATATCAACAGGGTTTCATGGATTTGATGTAATTATTGGGAGTATTTTTTTAACTATGAATTTTATTCGAATATTTAAAATTTCAATTTCTAATTCTCATCATTTTGGATTTGAGGCAGTAGCTTGATATTGACATGTTGTTGATGTAGTTTGATTATTCTTATACTTATGGGTATATTATGGATTTTGATATATATAAAATATAAAATATTTAATTTAAAATTCAATTTAATATAATACATAATTTACTTTGTCATTGTAATTTTTTTATCTTTAACTATCTTTATTTTAATAATAATAATTAATTTTATACGAAGGAAAAAATTTTATAAAAATCGAGAAAAGTCATCTCCTTTTGAATGTAGGTATGATATTTTTAAAATTAATTGATTACCATTTTCTTTACAGTTTCATTTAATTAGAATTATTTTCTTAATTTTTGATGTAGAAATTTCAATTATTTTACCAATTATTATTTCTAATAATAATAATACTTTAATAAATGTATATATTAATTTTTTAAATCTTATTAATTGGTTTATTTTTAGAATGATATGAAGGAGCTTTAAAATGATTTAAATTTAAATAATTCTAATTTATAGAGCTTAATTTTGACATAAGTGAATGGTCCCCCTATTTAACTGGAATTTATTCAATGATATTATTAACAATAATAAATCACTTTTTGGTTTCAATTAAAGCATATTTTTATACTTCTAATATAATATATAATACTAATTTATTAATGCTTTTAATCTAATAAGATATTAAAAATATTAAATTGCAAATTTAAAAATAGTAATATTTAGATTTATAGTAATATGTCTGATAAAAGTGATAAATTGTAAATTTATTTACAGAATAATTTCTTGTTACTAATTAATTTAATAAATAAAATATTTGGAATATAAATAATCTAATTCATCTTAATCTTAAATTTAATTTATTTATTTTATATTCATTAAAAAATACAAATGATTTTATTGTTATGTTTATTATTAAAGATCTTGAATAAATTAATTTAAAATAAACTCCTATAGTTAATAATGAGAATATAATTAAAATATAAGTTAATAATTTACTATAATTTAATATTTCTATTACTGCAAATAATTTTATTATAAATCCTGTAAAAATAGGCAGTGCCATTAAATTGAAAAATATTAATATTATAATATAATATTTTAATAAAGGAAAAATTATTATTAACCTATTTAATGAGTTAATATTTAAATCATAAAATAATGATATGATTAGTCAAGAAACAATTAAATAAATAATAAAATATTGATAAAATATAATTTCATTAAACAGTAATAAGCTTAATATTCAAGTTATATAAAGAATTGAAGAAATTGTAAAAATTAATTTTAATCTATTTAAATTATAACCTAATATAATTACATAGATTAATGAACTTATTATAATTATTAAAATAAAAATTTTTATATAATTTTGAAATCTTAAATTTAATCGATAAGATATAATTAATAGTGGAATAATTTTTTGTAATACACTTAAATAAAAATCATTTAATCAATTTATATTTATTATTAATTTTATATATTAATTTAAAAAAGGAGGTATCACTAATTTAAATAATAAAGTTCAAATTAAAATTCATAAAAAAATATTAATTTCTGATATTATTATTATTATTATCACTAAAAAAATGTAAGATGCGGGAGTCTTGTATCGCGACGACCTCGGTACTGCGGCGATTTGGATTTTTCACCCGCACCGCTTGCGGATGGAGCGCCACGGATCTGACCGCGACTTCGTCTGGGTGAGGGGTAACAACGTAAATTACGTCACTACTATCTGACCCCGAATGAGGCCATCGGGGGTTTCCAGTCTAACCTGGATGCAGTAAGAGAAATGGAGGCGGTGGCAATGCCTACGGCTGCGTCGCGTAGCCCAAAGGGCTCAAAGGCGCGACTGTGATGCCGCTCTTAGGATCGCCCAACATCTCACGGCGAAGAAGACTCTAAAGCGAGCCATCAAAGCTAGTTCTAAGCGAAAAGAGTTAACGTGTGGCGCGGCTCAAGGCTCCATCCTGGGTCCCAATCTATGGAATATTTTCTATGAGGATAAGCGGATAATGTGGCAGTTGCTATTATTGCGCGCAATATGACGCTGGCACAGACGAGCCTTGATCAGACCATGCGTAGAATTCGCCATGGTTGATCACGGGCTGGAACTAGCGGAGGCGAAAACTGAGATTACGCTTCTTACGAAGAAGCACATCCCGAGAGTGCAGCCGCTAATTGTTGGGAAGATGTCGGTCCTGACCAAGGCATCTGTCAAGTACCTGGGGGTGATGCTGGATACGAAGCTCACCTTCTGGAAACATATTCGGATGTCGGCGGACAAGACGGCGGTAGTGGCGGCCTCCCTTTGCAGGGTCCTGGTCAACGTAGGAGGACCACGTCTATGCATCAGGCAGCTGCTACTGCGACCTGCTGAGTCCATCATGCTTAACGGTGCTGAAGTCTGGGCCGATGCGCTGCAATACGAAAAGTGTCGCAGGCGCATGGTGGCTGTACAGAGGAGATGTGCTCTTCGTGTAGCGTGTTCGTATCGCACGGTCTCGGAGGCCGCCTCCCGAGTGGTTGTCGGGATGATCCCGGTAGACCTCCTAGCCCAGGAGCGGAAGTTCGTCTACCAGATGAACAGGACACCCTCGCAAGCCGAAGGGAAGCAGCAAGCCAGAGAGCGTTCGCTGGCTCGCTGGCAGGCTAGGTGGGAGCAAGATACGCGCGAAAGGTGGACCGCCAGACTTATAAGTCAGGGGGAGGTAAATTACTATCTCACCCAGATGCTGACCGGCAATAGGTATTTCCGCGCATACTTGCACAAGATGGGCAATGTCGCGGATCCAGGTTGTATATACTGTGGATCCGCAAAAGACGATGTCCATCATACGTTTTTTCTGTGAGCACAGTGGAAGCTGCAGAGGGCGCAACTAGGGGAGGACGCTTGAAGGATTACCCCGGAAGGCATCGTCCCTCTGATGCTCTCCAGCCAGGAAACATGGGGAAGGGTTGCCTATTTCGTCGAGGATATTCTCAGACGGAAGAACGCGGACCTCCCCTAGATCCTTCTATTTGGCTGGGATATGGTAGCGCCTCAAGGCAAACATACTGGTCGCCTCCCCGAAGTAATGCCTAACGGCGGTTTTCGGGGTGGAGAGTTGAGCCAGATAGAGGAGGTCTCCTCGCTGCACGTCTACCGAGTCCGGCTTACAGCTCTTGTCAAAGCTGCAGAAAGCAGTCGAGGGAATGCACCGAGGAGGTAGTTTTTTAGTGGGTATGCCTTTCTGTTGGTGATTCCCACATACCCGGGTACCGGTCACCGGGATCCATAAATGATTTTTCTCCTCCTCTATAAAAAAAAATGTAAGCATTTAATGCTTGAATTAAAAAATAAATTATTGAATTAGAATTTTTATATAATTTATCAAAAATTAATAAAGGGATATAAAAAATTAAATTTACCTCTATAAGCAATCACATAGAAAATCAAGAGTTTAGAATAGAAATAGAAATAGAAATCAAGAAATTAAGATTAATAATAAACTAAAAATGTATAATGGAAAAAATAATCTATAATAATAAAATCTATAATAAATAATTTATATAATTAATTAATTTATAATTATATAGTATAAAATAGTAAAAAAAATTTCCAATTTTGAAGATTAAGATTAATATAATTAATAAAATACCTGATTAACTTTTAGACTGCCGGCATTTTTGCCTTATAAATTGATATTTTTGACGTGGAAAATTTATACATAAAAATACCTCACATCTTATAGTAGCTGTCAAGATCATAGGTGGTTCATATATGAGCCAGTCCGGCAGTCTAAAGGTTAAAGGGTTATCTTGATAGGATAAATTAAATAATAAATTATTAACATTAAAAAATTTTAAGTTAAGAAAACTATAAACCTTCAAAGTTAAATTACATAAATTGTAAATTTGAATAATTATGGTTATTTTAAATTTATAAATATATTATTTAAATTAATTATATAATTATTTATTTATAATACATTAATTTATAAAGATAAAATCTATTATGACATCAATTTCCTCCTAATTAATTCATAATTATTAAAAACTTATAGGACTATAAAGGTTAGATATATTATGTCATCAATTCCCTCCTAATTGATTCATAATTATTAAAGACTTATAGGACTATAAAGGTTCGATATATTATGACATAAATTCCTTCCTAATTGATTCATAATTATTAAAAATTTATAGGACTATAAAGGTTAAATATATTATGACATTACTTTCCTCATAATTAATTCATAATTATTAAAAACTTATAGGATCATAAAGGTTACATATATTCTGACATCAATTTCCTTCCTAATTGATTCATAAATGTTAAATTTTATAAATTATATGTATGTATATATATATATATATATATATATATATATATATATATATATAATAAATACGTTATATTATTATTATTTTTATAAGAAAAAAAATAATATAATGTATATATATATATTTAATGTTAATTAATGTTATTGATGATTTATTGATAATTTAAATAGTTTTAGGGTTAACTATATAAATTTAGATAATAAATAATAAATAAGACAACTGTCACTTGTATAAATACGGTATTTTATAGGAAGGAAATGCTTTAAAAATCTTCGAAAGAAATGATCTTACCCAAGTTGTATATACCCTATAAACAAGATATTTAACTTTCGCACTAACAAAAAAATCAGAAGACAAAGTTTGTGGATATACGATTATGAGAATCAAATATCCAAAATTAGTCATTTTTGAGCCCGACAAGTTGAAATTATTCGCTTCCCGGGATTTGATTTCCTCTGCAAATCTAGATATATTTTTGTACGTTAATTCTAAGTTTATTTACGTTGAAAGGCATGTGAGATCAGAAATGAGGAGCTAATACAAGGACGTGGTATTTCGGTAATATCAATTAGAGCAGCAGACTCTCAAGAAGGTCCTTGCCTTTGCCACACAGATCCCAGATCAATTCACCAATAACCTTATGAAAGGCCCTGGATATATGGCAGTTCTTGCAGGAGAAGTAATACATGTATTAAAATGTATTTCCGTTGAACTTGGAAATGTATAAACCCGGATAATTTAGCAACTAGCGGGATTTACTCACCCAAGGATTTAGAACAATTAAAAACTAGAATTATTTTACCACTTGAAACGGCAGCATTACTAAACAACATAGCTCGAGAAATCCACAGTAAACCTGCTCAGTCGAATAAAGAAATAATGTCGAGATTTTTCGATGAAAGTACTATCGATAAATTACTGGATTCAGCGTGGAGTACATTATGGAGTAAATTCGTAACCTTCGGCACTGTTAGCGCTGATCTCATAGCTATCTTAATGATAGATCAAGGAATAAAAAGGTTAATGACATTATTATAAATGGATACACGTTGCGCAACTTCTGTGAATGGTTTATACGATATGGAATTCCGCTACTTACTTTTTTCATACGAATGACCGAGTCAACGCAGAAGAATGTAAGTTGACAGAAATAATCAGTATACTAATGGAGCCTATCTCATCGTCTTTATCTAATAACTTATCATCCAAACCTACCGATAAAACTTTTCTAATTAAAGAATTAATCCCATTTCCTATCTAGTAGCAAGGCCATAAAAACTAGAAGGAAGCAGAAAACGTCAACGAAGATTTACTCAGCTTAACGACTCCTACTTGTTTCAAATTCACGTTTAGCAGCCGCACAAGTCGGGGGGTGTAACAGAGTGCTAGAATTTTCGTTATGTTTATATAACTCATTTATATATATATATATATATATATATATATATATATATATATATATATTCTGACGGGGTCGCAAGCGCCGCTTACACTTGCTATCCCACATCCCTATGCTCTCTATCCCGTCGTATCTCTTGTATATATGTATATACTTTTCTCTTGTCTATATATAAATACTAATATATAGTTCTTACAGGCCGACGCACTAATACACCGGCGGAGAGGTAAGTGCGAGAAAGAGAGAGAGAGAGAGAGAGAGAGAGAGCAGGGAGTGGGCAGAGATGGTCGCGCGTGATCTTTTGTGGAGACAGAATGGAGGGAGAGCTCTGCCTTGTTACGTGCTAGTGGGCCTTTTTCGAAAACGCAAAAAAAAAGTAGATATTCGGTTTCGAGAGCTGGTGATCCTGCCTCGCGTCGTACTCTTCTTTGCTTTAGCTTTTGTTGCTATTCGTGCTTGCCGCTGCCCTTTGGGCCGAGATTCGCGGAGTCCGTTACGTGGACGTAGTTGCAGGGCTCGAGCTAACGAGCCTGCCACCTGGCCTCTGCCTGTGCGGAGTGATCGCCCCATCCCGGGGCCACCGACGAGCGGGGAAACCGCCTTCCCCGGTCGACGAGAACGTGCTGCCATCCATCCAGGGCCTGTCGCCGCCGCCTCCTGTCTTCAGCGGACGACACGACGACATCGGCCCCGATTGTAAGTAGCAGCCCGTTTCTCTCTCTCTCTCTCTCTCTCTCTCTCTCTCTCTCTCTCTCTCTCTCTCTCTCTCTCTCTCTCTTTCTCTCTCTTCCCTGACTCCACGCGCGCCGTCGCCTCGGCGACTCTCGGCCTGCGCGCCTCGCGACTTCGCGTGTTTGTTTCACTAAACGCATAATCTAATTCCCTGTTTTCTTTTATTATATCTAAGTCCTGCTTTCTTTTATTCGTTTTGTCTCCCTACCTCACGTGCAATCCTGCATGCGATATTTCGCCTCTCGCGGACCACCTCTCTCCCTCACCGAAACGATTCGGGGCTAAGCCCAGCCGGGCACACCTTTTGCAACGGCCGTGCCCGCCGTCCTCGTGTTTGAGGCGGACACGCGCACCGTTACAATATATATATATATATATATATATATATATATATATATATAAGCTATTATATGTTACAGTTATACGCTTAATGCGAATATGCTATAAGAAGACAAATTTTTGGTTACAGGCATGTAATTCTATATATAGATATATAAACATAGTACATCAGGAGAAATTCCGATTTGCTGTACGCATTCGATACTTTATCTTTGTATTTTCTTTTTACTATATAGAATATATATTTAGTTTAATTAATTTATTTATGAATAATAACGAACATTAATAATAATGAACGTAATAGCAATAACAATCGTCTGCTTAAATCTATTTTTATAGTTTGCTGATTCAATTAAAGGTTATTTATTATATGTATATATATTAATACTATTATTATCCACAACTATTAATAATACTATTCTTTTTATATAAGTATAAAGAGTAAAGATATTGACGATAAATATTTCAATCATATAAGATGAAACTATAATAATTATAAATTTAATCATAAATAAATACATATTTATTCATAACTTTACATAAAAATTATATACATATAATTTTGCATGTGAAAACTGTAGAAACATCCACAATAACATATGCTGTAAAAGTCGTACGAAAATTATTTGTATACAAGCAGATTCTCACTCTTCCACGCATTTTATCTCGTAGAAGCGGAAGTAAAACTCGCTGCGTTTAAATTGTACAGGGCTTATGGACTAATCTATGTTTAGTGAGAGAATTTAGCGCAATAAAGCACTGGGATTCGTTAATCAAAATTCCCTCCACAGCATAAATTGTTTCCCATAAGCGCAATGCTCTGATTTTTGTGTAAAACGAGCTACAAGCACCCATTCCTCCGGGAACAGTACGAGTAATAAAGTCCTTACCACTAGCTTCTCCCAGTGTTTCCTAGAGACGAGCCTTCAAACCCACGCTAAGGATTTCTCTACAACCTCTCCAGATTTAGCTAAAAGATACTCACACTTTTAATATCCGACTCCCATTTTCACTCAGTCTGTTCTCAACCTTCAGCCTCGAGCGTTCTCTGCTTCTTCCGAACCTTCTGTATTTATTTATATAATATATTCAGTCTTATTGTGCAAGTAAGTACCTTTTCCTTTTGTTTTACCTACGGTTATTCCTATATTTAGCATTACGTAAAGGCATCTTTACTCACGAAGATTTGACTTTTGCCTTCCATCTATAATATTAAATTAATTTCATAAATACCTATTTCCTTTACTAAGCTTAGCGATATATAATTAAGGTGAAAGCGTTGCTTTCACCGATCTATAAGTACCGTGTACTTGATTCACCCTTTAGGCCCCATACCAGCTAGTAGGCGAAAGCGTAGGCTAAAAAGGAGCAAAACTATGAACAGCAGTAATTGAGAACGAAATATAATACAATAATCCCAAGCACAGAAATCATGGGGAATGCCCGCTCAGGCATCCACATCAACATCCTGGCCGAATATTAACGGTGCCAAGGTTACGCTATGAATTTGTTGGGATTAGTTCAACGTGATGTATTATGATTTTTTGAAAATGAGTGAAACCATCACAGGGAATTGATATCGAATATAATTAATGCATTTGAGCCAAGAATTGAGGAAGAAACTGCGACAGAACCAAGAAAGACATGATACATTTATTCTGAAACATGACATTATCCGGCCACATGTCGTCAAACCCGTCAAGGAATACTTGGAAGCCCAAAAATACGAAGTTTTACTCTAAACATTGATCGTTTTGTCTACCATCTACTTCGATCAATGGCACGTGACCCAGCTGAACAGCATTTCTACTCTTCTGAAAAAGTCAAAAAGTGGATTGATTTGTGGATCGCCTCAAAAGAGGCATCTTTTTTTCGAAATGACATCCAACAATCGGTCAAAAGATGGCAAACAGTGGCTAGTGACAGTTAGTATTTTGAATCATAAAGAGTTAATTACTTTTTAAAAATAAAGCCTCAAGTTTTGGAGAAAATCGAAAATGGAGTTAAACTTGCTCACCTAATGAAAGAATTAGAATTAGTTATTGGAGTTTGAATAATTAAAATAAATATTAATCGATTTATATATATATATATATATATATATATATATATATATAAATATATGAAAATAATTAAATATATATAAAAAAATTCTTGACCGACCGATAGTAGGCTAAAATCATTTGGGCTGATTGTAGCTATAATTTTTAGTAGTAACGTGTTTTTCCCTGTTGATTGATTTATTATTCCTTTAAGCTCCAACGCTTTCTCTATAATCTTCTGGATTTGCGGCTTATCCCAATTTGCAGGCAAATTATGCTTTGTGCAGAATAGTGGAATCGAAGCTAAAAGGAAATATATAATATTTTCAACATTAATTATTAAACATACAATACTTTTTAAAACAAAATAATATTATCATTACTTTAATGCACTCTTGGATTTAATAGTATTCGCTCTAATAGTTCGCGTTATTGCGGCTTTTGTACAAAAAGCCATTGTAATCCTGGTCACGTTAATAAAGTTTCTGTAGTGTACATGACCAGCATAACCTCAGATGATTCTCGGTTGGGGACAGGGGATGTTTCATCGGAACGCAAAGGGCGCCGAAATACTTCCAAGCCAGGCATTAATGATACGGACTTTTAAAGATCACGCATGAAAGTTTATATAAAATGTAATGATAAAACAAAAAAGAACGGCGATACATCAATTGGAGATATCAATAGGTACCTAAAAGATACCAAGGGCTGCTTCTCTGATAACACGGGCCAATGAAGGCAACTGAGAGAGAGAGAGAGAGAGAGAGAGAGAGAGAGAGAGAGAGATAACATAGCACTTAGACCAACAGTTAAATCGTGAATGAGATATCCGGCGATGGTGTTCGACTTATATTTAGATAAATAAAAGCAATCAAATAAACATTCAAAAGTTACACGACCTTGGAACTTTTTTCTCATTTTTTATTGTCTTAAACGATAAATAATCTATTCAATAATGATTTTTTTGAAGTCAAAGTTAAAAAAATTTTTATAGCTTATTTACTGAACGCCTTTCTGTGCTCCCAAGCGTTCGCAAAAGGCACGCTGCTGCGCGCAGCATTTTAAGCGATGAACAGCTGTTCTGGTAATATCTGCCGGTACAAATTGGTTATATTTCTTCAAATTATGTATATATGACATTAATAAATCTTAAAGGAGGGATAGTATGCCACAATATCCCTTAATAGCTACAGTAAACATACAGAAATCAGCGTTGCTTTAACTTCCCGTTACGCGTTCTTTTTTATTTATTAGCAATATTTTAGTAGTATTTTTAATAAGATTTATATAAAAGTGTGAAAGTATATCAAACGAAAAAGGGAAAAAGAGGCTCTCATACTCGTGCTAGCTGAAGCAGTATTTTCAATTGTTTCCAGACTTACTAAGAAAATGAAATCTTTATCGTCGGACGCTCATATTGAAATTAACGGTAAGGTAGCCAAATGCAGTAGAATAAATTTCATTCCTTTTTTACCATGCTGTCACAATTTATGGTATGCAAGGAGTGCACTGGAATAGTAACTTTTTCAGAGTCATCGAAACACGGCCTTCACTTTAACTTGTAGTAACATGTAAAAACTGAGAAAGTTCTTTTATTGATAGATAAATCGACGTCTTACTCTTAGTATGCGATTAATCGACATTGGGAGGCAAGCAGTAAGTAAATTCTGTACGTTTATGTGTTAGCCAAAGCAGATCTAAAAAAACAGCTATGCCAATATAAATTTTTTATGCAATTCAAAAAGTATATGAAGATCAATCAACTGAAGATCTACTCTCACGATGTCTTGGAGGATTAACATTAAATGCAAGTGAGATTCTAAATGCTGTTGTTTGGTACCAAAGCAATATTCAGTGGCAAAATCATTGTTAAAATTGCAACCGATGTCGCCGTTTTTTTCCTCCGAATTTCGAGACTTTATTGTAAAAAACTGGTTATACATTATAACGTGTATTCTACGGGCCACTTACCTCGGAATCTCTGGTGGCGTCGTCAGCTCTGGAGCTGGAAAACAGGGGGAACGGGGAACAGAAATGACGAAAGAGAAACCTCGCTTTTATTCAGAACGAACAACCGTCTATTAATATAATTTCTCGAAGAACAAACATTTATTTACAACAACCGTTTACTAATATAGTTTCTTGAACAACAAACATTTATTTACAATACAAATAACCGTTCATTAACACAGTCTCGCGAAATTACATTCGGCAGCTTTTCGCGCGCGAAAATGGAAATAAATAGTACAAGGCAGTCTGAACTACAAATGTCTGCAAGAAAATCAAACTTCATGAAAACTTATCCTTGGCGGAGAGACTTTTGGAATTAAAAACGTATAAACTTAAAAGGGAATATTTTTTCGAGGATTATGGAATGTTTCCAAGATGGCTTGCAAAAGCTATTCTGGAGTACGTGCCGAATTAAGTAATCAGTAATAAGGGACGCGACTCACGATTATATCATTAAGAACAGCATACTTCTGTTTCACTGGGCCAAATAACCGTTCTATCCATATTTAAAAAGTATCTAAGAAGAGAACCATATTGCATCAATTTGATACTTAATTTAATACTTAATCATTTTAACTGATTATTAATTATATTGAAAATGCTTTCTTATAGATTAGCGTATGTCAAAGTACGAGTTCTTATGCGGTTTCTTTGACTTAACAAATAAATTATAAGGAAAAATAATAAAACTTGCCTAATATCATCTAGATTTTGGTATACATTAGTCCATTCATTATTGGTGGAATTATATCTATACATTTGTAAAATTTTATTCGCGACAGAGCAAAGAGCAATTTCCTAACGACCAAATGTCTAAGCTTCAAAATAGTTATTACGAATATAATTAGATATTAATATCGTTAAATCAGAAGTTTGAGGATCAAAAAGAATTTTTGAGGATGAGAATAAATAGATGAGGGTACTTTTGCAATTCAAACTTTAGCTTTCAGTACGAAATGGAATGAGAAATTAGATATTTTAATTCTTAATGTTTGCAGTTTCACTGAAGTGTAGATCGAATAACAAAGAAAATATATTGTCAATAACCAATCGCATATGCGACCGTAGTATTTATTTGCATCAAAAATATTCTGGGAACTATAAATAAATTCATGTTAAAAAATCTCATGAAGTGCCAGTAAAAGAAACAAACAATTCATGTTTTAGTATTCAGCGATTTGAATTATTAACCGCGACATGTGGCGCTTGGTTAACTCAATAAATTATTAGGATAAACTTAAAATTAAAAACAAGATACTACACAAATTTATGTGGTGGAGCAGTTAGATTATCCTTTACTAACATAGCCAATAGATTATTATTATTTTTAATCTTTATTTTTATGCTTTTTATTTTATTTTTAATTGCTTTATATTTTTGGTAGTAAGTCTTATTTCAGATTCTACGGATGTAATTATAAACAATCAAGAAAAAATTTAGATACATTTATATATAAATACATAAATAAATTCGAGAAATGATAAAAGTAGTGAATTGAAAACACGTTCTGGGAATTATTTGTCACCTAGGAATTGTTGAGCAGCGCAGCTCCGTATGTCGAAATAGTGGGAGGAACTTAAATGGCTTCAGGAAGAAACACATTGTACATTTTATATTCATTTTGCAATTGTTATTTTTTCTATAATAAATGCTTTGCACGAGGTAATACAAAATGTATCTTTTGATGTATAATAATTTTAAGGACTATAAAAACGTAGAAAATCCGTAAGCTGTCTGCTTCAGATTATTAGTTTGTTTTAATTCATTCTTCTGTTTGGAAGAAATTTCTTTTTCTTAGAAGTCACCAGTCACCAGAGATCGAGACAAAAATAACGAAACAAGAAGATGCAAGGAGAGAAACCGGGAAGTAACGCTGAGTAAATGACATGGCGACTTTCATGCGTAACCTTTTCAATGCCATGAGAAGCCGTATACACCGAGACGGTATTGCGGTTAGTATAGCATTAACTTCTTCAACCACATGTATTACTGTTTAGAATATTTAGGACACTATTCAAATGTAGTCTTTTGAAACCTCTGTTTAGATTACATTTACTTAAATATCCAAATATTTCAAATATGTATGTAAAGAAATTATTTTTATTATAAGTAAAGAAATTATATTTTATTTTACTTGAAGTTACTCAGAGAAGGGTGAGACGAAAACACTCGGAATAAACATATTATTAATTTAATAATTAATAAAGATCTTTCTAGATATAATATGAAATATAATATATAAGATTCTATGCATTATTGAATATTGCATAAGAGCTTACAAAAGTTTTCAGGATGATGGAGCCAAACTTCCTCTGCTAAATGTGGTAATATAGGTGCCACGGTTCTGGCAGTGACTGTCAAAACTTCACGAATTACATCTATAGCTCCTAATCTGTATAATGAATTTACTTTGTCGCAGTAAATTCTGTCTTTTATCAAGTGACAATAAATAGATGACACATCATTTCGTATAAAATTAACAATTAATTTACTGACGTTGTGATATTGATATTTTTCATATAGTAACTGAACCTAAAATATATTGTACATTAAGAATAAATTTATATAAGTACAATAGCATACACGAAATGGAAGGCAAATTAACTCAACTTACTTTTTTATCATAATGATATAGTTGATGTAACATATATTTATCTAAATAATAATATTGAGGCTTAATGTCTAAAGTTCTACTTTCGGAATATTTATATAAGGCTCCCAAAAGAAATTTAAAAACTAGGCGAAGTTTATGGATTGTGTCGGCACTTCCTTTCAATATAGTATCTTTTATTGGTACAAGTGTATGCTGAGTTCCATGACTAGCCACCCACCACCTAAAAGAAATCAAACGAATTAATTATGAGTATATTTTACCTGACACTATTATAGACATAGTTATTAGACTGCATGCTTTAATGGATAAGTTGGAAAGGTTAGGGACAGCGGAAGATTAATACTATATCTCTCTCTCTCTCTCTCTGCCAGAAGATTTCACAGGCAGTCTGTTTATTACTAAACTAGATTAAAAAATCCTTTTCGACCAAAGCTTTTATTTCTACTGAACTTACTCTATAATAAATGAAACTTTAAATAAAAAAACACAATGTTAAACACAAATTTATTTACTTTATCTGTTCATTAGCATGAAAATGATGTCAATAACAAAATTATAATTTAATGTGGTACGAATAGAATAAGCACTAAATAGCATATCTTTTCAATTAGATTACAAAAAGACTAAAAATTATAATAAAATGATAACTAGACAAAATTTTTATACAAAAGATTGTTTTAATTCATTTATAGACATTTTCTTCAATCCTTCTTGAGATTTTGGTTTTACCTTCTCCACACTTATAAAACGCTTTTCTCTCATTTCTTTTTTAAGACTAGGGAAGAAAAAGAAATCATAGGCGAGAAGATCTACTGAGTAGGGCAGACCGATTGATGTCATACGGTTTGGTGATCAAAAACTGCTTTATGGCCGCACCCGCCATGGGTGGTGCATTATAAACAAGGAAGAACCATTCACCTGTGCACGAAAGATCTGGCCTTTTCTTTTTATAAAATGCCCTGAACTGAGCTCCACGATATACTTTAATACCATTCAGTGGATCAATACTTCGCCGACAGAATTCGCATACGAAGCATTAATTTTATCACCGTTTTCGTCATTTGCAGGATCAACTGACTTGGTCTTCAGCTAATATTTCTCCATTTTAATCGTGAAAACCACTCGTAAACTTTAGTTTTACTGAGAGCAGCATTTTCATAAGCAGACTTAAGCATTACAATAGTATTCGCGCTAGATTTCCCCTATAGAAAACAAAACTTTACAGCCGTGCGTTGCTCTAGACAATCGGCCATTACGTTTTCTCCAAAATAGAAAAAGGATTTTCACTACATATATTTCTACGGATGAACCGATACACCCAGAGTGATGAACTTTGTATATTAATTCCGCAAACTAACGAATCCTTTCTATTAAGCTATATTGAAAAAATTCAAATAATTTGTAACGTTTTCAATACTTCTTGGGAATAGCCACTGCGGTAGTGCAAGATTGAGCAATCTAGTGGTAAAATTGCAAAAAAAAGCATACTCATTTTTTTTGTGGAATAATTTATTTGATAAATATTTTTATCGGTCATACAGTCTTTATAATACAATCTATTAGCTAAAACAATGACAGTCATACTGTCCTTGTTTATATTTACCCCTGTAGATCTGAAATAAAACTATAAAATATATTAAATTATATTAAAATTAAAAATTCAAATAACATAAAATTGATAATAAAATTAAAATAAAATAATAAATAAAATAAAATAAAAATAATAAAAGCAATATTATATTTTAGTAAAGGAGAACCTGACTGCCCCCACCAACTCACGATTAATAGGGTACAAAATAAATTGGCAGAATTAGTAAAAGAATGTAAAAATAAATGTTACATTCATGAAATTACTTTTCAACACTTAAAATGCGAAAATGAAACAATAGCCAAATGTTACGGGGTTCTTAAAATTCACAAAGAGCAATTGACCTACAGAATAATAATATCATCAATTAATTTTCCAAAATAGGATATTGCAAAATTTTTATCATATATATTGAATATAGAAAGACCAACTATTATGCTAAAGATAGTTGAAGTTTTTATGAATCAGTTAAAGATATTAACATTCCGAATAATTATAAGATGATTTCATTGAATACAGTATCTTTATTTACAAATATACCATTAGATTTATTTGAAGAAATTATAGAAGAAAATGCGCAGAAATTAACATACACATGAAATGAACAAAAGATGAATTTATAAAGGCAATAAATTTAGTTTTCAATAACACAATTTTTTCTTTTCAAAATAATTTTTATGAACAAAATATGGCTGTCCAATGGGATCACCTTTATCACTGGTGACTGCAAATTTGGTAATCGAAAATTTAAAAAATATTGCATTTAATAAGTTGAATTTTGAACCAATTATCAACAAAAGATATATCTTGATGACATCTTTACAAATGTACCAGAAAGGTGTGTAGACGAAATGGTGGAGGTTTTTAATTCCATCTACGATAGAATTAAATATACAAAAGAATTAGAATAAGACTATAAATTAAGTTTTTAGACGTCAATGTTATTAGAGCTAGTAATAACAGAGTAAAATTAAATTGGTACAGAAAACCTGCATGGTCAGGTAGATTGCTAAATTTTAACTCACACCTTCTATTCGAAAACAAGATAGTTACTGTAAAGGGAGTCATTGACAGAGCAATCAAATTATGACACAAGGATTTTAGAGAAGATAATTTAAAATTACTTAAAGTCTAATTTAAAATAGCACTAGAGAACGTAATACGTAAAAGAGGGATAATAATAATAAAACCTTGGTATTACCATATGTAAAAGGATTATCCCAAAGAATTAGAAGCGCATTCAAAAACCATAATATTCAAGTTTACTTTAGAAACAATAATAATATTCGAAAGTTATTTAATAATTGTAAAGATAAGGATGATAATGGTTTGAAAACAGGAATTATATACAAAATAAATTGCAAAGATTGTGACAAATAATATATTGGACAAACGGGAAGATACCTAAAACAAAGAATATATTAACATCAATATAGCTTACGAAGCATGGATGGTACATTTGATCTAAAAGAACATAGTTTGAACTTGTTGCATTCTTTCGATTTTGAAAATGTAAATATTTTATAACAAGGTATAAAATACATATAAAAGAGAAACTCTTGAAAATGTTCATATTTTGAAGAATCTCAATAATGTGAATTTAATGTTAGAGTCAAGTAAAGTGGACAACATTTATCTTGCCGTATTAATATAAAATTTGTATTTTGCATTTAAGTTAAGAAGATGGAGGTCCTATAAATGTTATACCAATAAATTTTTAGTGGGGATTGGGTATATAAAGTAGCATGTTGGGTTTTTCAATTTCGTTTAGTTCCTGAGGATGAATCGTAGCGGTTCGAAATGTCGGACACCAAATGTGAATCTAAATTCAAGGTGGTGAGAGCAGTGAGATTGTTCGTTACTAACACAGAATATTGTTTTTTATTATTTTTATTTTATTTATTATTTTATTTTAATTTGTAATTTGTAATTTTTAACATAATTTATTGTAGCAATAAGTTTTATTTCAGATTCTTCGGGGTGAATATAAACAAAGACAGTCTGACTGTCATTATTTTAGCTAATATATTATATTATAAAAACTGTAAGACCGATAAAAATATTTGTTAATTTAATTCAGCACGGTCGACATAAGTACAATTTTTAATACTGATTATAATGAAGTAGGTGTTTTTAATCTTGAATATGCAAGTGATCATAGGGCTCAGTGAGTTGCATATCGGTCACGAGTGTTATATTTCGATAGTTTTGTGATTTAAAGTCTAAGAACTGATATTCTACAGGGTGACGTTGAAATTACGTATCATTATGAAAGAAGTAAAGATCTAAAATATACACACACGCGCGCGCACGCACGCACACATACAAATAAACAAAGGTCACTCAGTTATGCTTTGTTACACATAAACATTTCCGGCTGTATCTAACTTTCGCTTTATCGGCTGGTTATGCTTCAAAACTTTTCGTTATTGCTGATCTTTTCTTATTGGTGCAGATAAGTACATCATTGCGATTTTTGTTGACCTACAGTTTCTAGTGGGTTTCGAACCGCTCTACACGTACACACACCCATCTGCGGTCATTTATGCCTGTAATTTCTATGCAAAGATCTTCGAAATAGTTTTATATAATCTCCAACGTCTGATAAATAAACTTATTCCAAACTTAACCACCATGAATGAATGATTAGCTTTGACATTTTCTGATACATCATCTATTGTTGATTTTTAATACTTTCCAACTATTGCATTCTTATCAAATAATGATTATTTTCTCGGTTTAGTGGAGCTTGTAATATTTAACTCGATTTTTAATGTTGATGAAACTAGCAACAAATTTTATATCGATTAAGAAGTAATTACACTGCTGATCAGCATGTATGAAATTGAAGATATTGGAAATTACCTGAAAGAGAGATTAACTTCTAAACGTAGATTATTAAGCCTTAAGCCTAATAATAACACCTATCACTGACTTGATAGATATTTTATTGTTAAGTATAAACTGAATGCAATAGAAATGGATAGATTATTGGAATCACAAGTCTTATGAAAGGTTGAGTTTTCTATCATGCAAGTCCGAATTACAGCTAAATAATAGAAAACACTGAATAGCTTGATATAGAAGACTCCAATACAATCACAGATAATTTGGATTATTTTGATACATCTCTTTCCCTCAACATAATCTTCGGATTGGCCGAACATTACTGCAAATTTATAATGAACGCAGACCATGAATTGGTTCTCGTTTGATCATGCAACGACATAAATGCAGCTTTAAAATCAGTAATAATAAACTTATCTGATAATGCACAACTATTTGAAAATTTCAAAATAGAAATTAAAAAGATCAAATGGTTGATGCCATACGTATATCTGATTAATATAGATTTCAACTACCATCACAGGAAAAAGATCATCCTATCTCTATTTGGGACTTCTATGAATATCCACTTCTTATCATTATATTCAAGTACGTTTGGATAGTGAAAACGATGAATCAACTGAAAATGCCGCGATTCGTCATTCTAGGACTTCAAACAAACAGAAAAGAAGAAAAGCATACAAATATCAGTCACTTTGACCATTGTCATATAAGTAATGTGAAACTTTTTCTCTATTCTTAATAATATTCGTACGGAAATTTAAATATTGATATTACTGAAAATCAATATTCGGTATTTTTATATGCAAAATGCTAATTACATCGAGTCTCATCCTATTTTAAGGAGTACAGATTCCCGAAATCATGTGTCACTTATAGTAATTTATTATTGAGAGCAAAATGGTTCGCTCAAAAGTGCGCCTGTTGATGAACGCCTAGAATTTGAATCGAAAAATAATTTTTCAGCAAACAAATAAGTTTACAGCTTAATTTTGTATGATTGTATATTGCAATATGATCATATGAGTGGTGATGTAAAAGAGTTATAAATTAGTGGGCAAAAATAATATGAAAGGAAAATAATTGTCAAAAACTCTCAGATAAGACGCAGTATGTTGTCGATTTTAATGACTCGAAGTAGAGTGATAATGTATATTTGCTCCAAGACCTCACCATTTTACGATTCAGAGGCCATTCAGAATCTAGAGTACTAATATTTAAATAGCCTTATTCTTGTGAAGACTTCCAGATCATATCAAAGCATAAACTAAATGGCTTGGTATAAATTATCATGGTATTCCGTGTAATTCAAAACAGTTTTACTATAATCAAATTATTTATGTACTTTATCAAAATGTACCGAATATAACTGACATAGTCATAGATGGAGAAATAAGAGAATGGCTTGCAAGATTTAGCAGATTCAATTTTAATTTTTACGATATTAACGCAGTGAATTTACCAGTTACCACTCTAACAGTATACATTAATCATAATGCAGCATACAGTCATGTGTATTCTGTACAACATAAAACTTAAAAAACATACTACAGAGAAATATTAACAAAGTAGAGCTCCTTCTTTATCGAACAAAAGCACTATGAAAGAGCTTCCGCGAGGGCAGCCAAACAGACACTGCACAACAAGCGTCTATAAAGAGAGAAAAGTATGGATCTTTCTCTAGCGTCCCGCAGGCAGCAGCAGAGAGACAGCGAGAGAGGGAGGGATAGTGAGACAGGAGAGGGAACAGGGATCGTGCAATACGCCATACCCTCGACGAAACGACACTGTAAACTAAGAGAATACTGAACCACTTCCGGTGATTCGGAAAATCGCTCGCTAGAAGTTAAGAAACTTCTGGATTAACGAAATGTAATTCAGAACTCACTTAACTTTTCTACTAATAAAATATCTTACGTAATGTTGCTCGCCTAGATGAATTCGACATCGTTAGTAAAATTTACAGCAGGAAGCTGGAATGCTACACTCGGGAGGATCATTAGAAACGCTCACGTTTAAATCTAAATAAGTGTGACATTGTACTCCTTCTCTATACTTCTTTCCGAGATACACTACGTATCCGTGTGCTTTAATTAGACCAATGAACTTTATAATATCATAGTTACACAAACAGATGATATCTGATCTTTGCGGTATATGTATAATTTATTATTCTTAGTTAGACAAAATTGTTTTTTATTTTATTTTTTTTTATTAATAAATTATTTTTTTTAATATTTATTGATAATCATTCTTTTTAATTTTTTTTTATTTTAACTTATATATGAAAATATATATAACTTCTAACGGTATATATACAAACATATAAAAATGTATACTGCAAATGTGTTCGTTTTTCAGCATAAGGAAGTCCCAACGTCTTCGCAGTAATACTAACTAGTGAAATTCTTCTATTTGTCTTTTATTAGAATTTCATTAATTTATCTATTATCTTGTTTTAAATATGTTTAACTTTGACAATAATTTGATTTATTTATTTTAATTTTATTCCTTGAAGTATGAAGTAGTGACCAGTAATAGAACAGTCACCTATAGGTGGTGTAATCAGCCAAAAAATTGTTTATACGACTCGACCACAACTTTATATTAGATTATAATATAGTAGAGATCACAATAGCGCAACAAAGAAAAATATAAGATTCTTAATCAAAATAGTTTATATAAGTATATTTTAAATGCAAGAAATTTGTTTTTTTTTGATTCTTATAAAAAATACTTATTGGCTAATTTATTATTTATAACAAATCATATAATTACAAACCTTAAGACATCTATCCCATAAGTTGGCTGCTTAATTAAATCGATTCCTCCGTGTGTTATATCATTTGGATGTGTTACATTACCCAGAGATTTAGACATTTTATTATTTTTTTCATCAACAGCAAATCCATGTATAAATAATTCCCTTTAAACATATTTTATATTAATAGTGAAATCGGATGTAATGAATAATATAATAAAGCTAATGGAGTTAAAATACGGTTATATTCCAGGAATATAGTAAAACTTATTTTAAAATCAAATAAATGATCTATATACTTATAAGGAGCACAATTTTGTAACGCTACAGACGTAAGAAGGGATGACTGAAACCATCCTGTAAATTGATCCACTCCTTCAATACAAATATTTGCTTTCTTATGAGGTAATACGGAAGACCAGGATATCCCACTATCAAACCAAATATCCATTATATCCTAAAAAATTTCATGGATTATAAATTTATATAAACAAAAAATCGTATTATTTTACTACAATAATATAAAATCGTTATATATGAGTCATTTCACCACTTTATAAAAGTGTGTACAGTCAGTTATCTCTTATCGTACTTTTCAAATATAAATCTAATAGATAAAAATAGATCTCTGCAAACTTTTAGTATTATAAATACCATAGAATCTAAAAGATGTACATTTAAATTTTCTAAATGAGGAAATTTGGTGTTCTAATTTATCCCTGATATTTGGAACTGCATAAAAAATGTGGGAAGGAAAAATAAGTAAACTCGGGGGCGGAGTATCATCGAGGAGGAACCCGGGCCAGAACCTTCAGACCGAAAGATAATGTGGGGACGATAGGAAATAATACGGAAAAAGAAATATGAAATTATAATAAAATTTACAACATTTATTTTCACGATCATGGCATTCACATATACATTTCGATTTTTACATATCAACTTTGCATGGGCCCTTGATCTATCTCGTATGCTTCACCGTCACTATCTATCCAACATAGCCGAGCGGCGACTCGCACTCTGATATTCTATTCACCACCTAATACTTGTCGCATCAACCCATCATACCACACACCTACCGCTTCTTGCGTAAACACGAAAATTTAACCCGGTTATGATAACCCGACGAGGCATGGCTGAACTTCATTGCCCGTCAACTTACATGGTGAAACACACTCAGGACTATAAATTCACGAAAAACCCGGAGGCGAGATCATACGTGCACAAATGCACGTGAATGTCCTTCGCACCCTACTCACCAAGTTGTCGCAGGTGGTTCTAACGAGGGCGTGTCCTTTTGTTATAAGGGAACCGTCTCTCTCTCTCTCTCTCTCTCTCTCTCTCTCCCTCTCTCTCTCTCTCTTTCTCTTTCTCACTCTCACTCCCTCTCGCATCGCTGGACTCTGTACTTTCCACACTCTTCTATCGCCCGTCCTTGTATTTCAGGTGACAACTATTTATTCCTCGCACAACATACTGCAATGACAACAGCGTAAAAACGAGAAAATTCGAGTAATAAGGAAACGACTTCTCTGTTTCCAAGCCAATGAGCCTCTCTTCGCTCGTTCGTCCAATCCAGAACATGGAATTTGTAAAGTATCGTAATATGTCGGTATACATGTCTACCGCATCGTCTTCTACTGCGCGACGAATTTGAATATGGCCATAATATATAAGAATATATAAGATAATAAGAAGATATACGATAATAATATTATAAGAACCAGTCATAAATTTATAAAACTTTGTAGCTAATATAAGTAAGAAGATAATAATTACTAACAATAATCTTGTAAATAACAAATAATTAGATAATTATTAATAATTATCTAATCTTGTAAATTAAATGAATAATTAAATTAAAATTTTTTTTCGTGCAATAACAATAAATTCAAATTTAACAATTTTTTATTCGTGGAGTATAAATAGTTCATATAGAAAGATTTATATATATAAATTTATAAGAGAAAGTATGCGTGCACAATACATATTTCTATGTACAAATATGCGTAGGACTGTATTTATTACTTTTGAAATTTTTATTTATTCTTCTAAATCAAATTCACCCCCCTCAAAATAATCTCCCTGGATGTAATGCAACTATGCCGGGGCTTTTTCCAATTTTGAAAACTTTTTTTATACTCGTATTCTGAAATGGCTATCAGCTCCTTCTTCGATTCGGCTTTTATTTCTTCAATCGAATCAAAACCGTCTTTCTAGATGGTCTTTTGAGATTGCTGAACAACCTGCAGTCAGACGGTGCTGAATCAGGCGAGTATGGTGATTGCGGAACGATATTAGTTGAATTTTTGGCAAAATGTTCACATAGAATCAATGCAGTGTGAGCTCGTGCATTATCGTGATGCAATAACCAAGAGTTGTCTTTACATCGATGTGGCCTTTGGAGACGAATAACTGCACGCCAACAAAACATAACAATCTTTGTTATCCTTTCTTCATGATATTGTTTGGTAACCGTTTGGCCGGTTGAATGGAATTCATAATGTACCACCCCGCGATAATCGAAGAAAACAGTAAGTAGAACCTTGATTTTTGAGCTGCTTTGGTGTGATTTTTTCGGTCTCCACACTCCTTTGGCATAGACCCAAGTCTCATCTCCAATTATTATATATTCCTTCTTACCCTGATAGTCTGAAAGCATCGTTTTACGGACCTCCGTGCGACGCTGTTTTTCGAAAAAAGTGTTTTTGGCACCAATCGAGATTTCACTATTTTCAGGTACAAACTGTTTTTCCAAATGGTGTTGACTGACCCATTATAAATTTCAACGTTATTAGCAAGCGCTCTAATAGTTAATGGACGATTTTGCAGAACCAATTTTTTGACTTTGTCGACTTGCAGTCCAAATAGATGTTCTTCGTAGGCTTTTGATGTGGTTCGTCTTCAACGCCTTCTCGCATTTCTTTGATCAATTTGTCCCAATCTAAAACACTCGCTCTGGACATTCACTTCTCATCAAACGCCTTCTGCAACATTCTGAAAGTTTCGGCGCCTGATATTTCATTTAGCGCACAAAATTTAATGCTACTTCTTTGTTCAATAATTTCAGACATTATAAAAATCGAAGAGACAATTTTTGTTTGTTCACAAAACACAAGTGTAATTATTGGGTGTACGAATAAGTTTCAGCCGTTTTTTTATAAATAAATAAGAATTTATTGTACAAAAGTTATAAATAATGTCATTCAAAATATTGCCCATCACTTTCTACTACTTTTAACAATCTTTCGGCCAGCGAGTGAATACCGCGTCTAAAAGATTGTTCGTCTTTTGAGTCGATCTACCAACTTTAATTTCTTACTCAAATTTGTATACAATAGTTTAAACAAACAATAAAGAACAAGTTGAAACAACAAATATTAAAGGATTACACATCACTACAGTGTATATCACACTCACATCGAAATCAGTTGCATTTAAAAGAATTTTGAAAGAATTTTTAAATAGCAGTTAAAAAACGAAAATGATAACTCCGTATTACCGTATGTAACGTTTGCGGAGGAAGAAAAAAGGCTTCACATTCTATGCGCAGAAATGTAAAAGAAAATGTTGTTCAAGAAAGCAAAATAACTTTATGTGCGTACAAACGAGAACTAATCATTCTAAGAAATAGGCAAATCCGGTTCGCGCTGTGATGCCTTTTCGGTAAAGATGCCGTAAAATGGGACACCAAAAATGATAAAACTACTAAAATTTCTAAGGTATACAGCTCAACTGAGTTCGACCTAGAACTACCGAACATAGTGCAAACAAGGCACTGATACAGCCGAAAAGTAAAGAAATTCAAAAGGAAGGAATTAGACAAGAAAGGCAACCCCACACTGCTACCACGATGTCTCTTTGGCCTACCTTCCTTAACACGGCTCCATTTATATTAATCTTAATTTCTACAAACTATAAAATTGCAGATACAGCTTCCAATGACCACGGTGCCCGCATTGAAAAACGCTCTCACACTACTCTATCGCGCCCATTAAATTCACCCACCGACCATCAAGATACCTACCTATTAGCATATTGATTTTCATTCGTTTAAAATAACGATCGAAATTTCTGTTGTCATGTGTATCGACGAGCCAATTAACAACCACAGGTGACGTAGTAATAAGTAATCACGAATTTCTTTTTGTTATTAATTAATCCATAGATTTATTTGGAGGGGACGAAAGAAAACTAACATTGCTCTTTTTTTCGTTTTCAACTCTTCCGTGTTGCTCTCGTTAATAACCCCTGTAAGTGGGAGTGGAGTTTGTTGGCGTTTGTAACCACCAAAACCGAATTATGAACAGCCAGATTGCGCATGGCGAAACTGAGAAGCGAGAAAGGAAGAGAGAGAAATTTTCTTCTCCATCAAGTCATGGAAAACTCGTAAAGTGATGCCGACTAGAATCATCAAAAATTCTGCCGATATAGCTTTGCTTCATCTAGCCCTGCCTTCATATCGGTCATCGAAGATCGCTCGAATGCCAATCCGAGAAAGAGACAGAGAGAATTAGAATTAGAATTATATTTATTAGAGAGAGAGAGAGAGAGAGAGAGAGAAAGAGAGAGAGTGGTATCAATACAGCAGCCTCCGACGAGTACGATGTATTATTGGCGTTCATTAATTAATAACCAGGGTCTCCAGCACCCACCCTCGCTGGCCTCTTTCATATTGAGACCATGTACTCTAGCAATGTAGTAAATGTCTCAAGTATATATAGTCTCCCTCCTATTGGGTATACATATATTATATGCATCACGAAACCCGCTCGCAGTAGCCATAAATTTTAGCGTTGCTAATATATGCAGAATTGATTGTATACTAAATAAAAGTTTTCAAGTTTTATATAAATACACCTGCATATTTTCACGTCTTCCCTGCGACTTTCTTTATCCTCCTTAGCTTCTTTCGCATCAAAGCAGTAGCAATAAGGCAAGTACTTAATAATCTAAATACACGGTAACAATACATATACACGTACATTCATTGTTGCTGTTGCCAAAATTATAATTCTTGTATTAATACGAACAAATCAATATTTCGCCTATAATATATAATAGTCATCTTCAGGGCTATATTTATGAAAATAAATAAGTAAATCAAAATTTTCTTCAGTATTTATGTAAACTTATAAATATAGGAGATATAAGTACACCAATGGTTATGTGATTATAAGTATGACTTTCGCAGAACAGTAATTTATTCACCTAAATATTATTTGTTGTAAGACTGTTGTCAAAAAGATAAATATATAATATGATATATGGAATAAACATATTTATTTATTTAGCAATTTAACATTAAGATAATGTATGTAATCAGTTTTTAGATTGACCGCGTTATATAGTCGCGTATTATTTAATGAATTTGTTTGAGAGCACATACATATATTAATATCTAATTTATATTTAATATCTAATAATCTTTATATTTAATATCTAATGATTCTGCTTTAGTACGATCAAAAGAATAACTGAAGGAATATAAATGTAAATATAAATGTATGAGACAGGCACAGAATAAATTTAAGTTATTAAATATTTATATTGATCTTACAGTCCAATTAAATAAATTAAAATTAATACGTAATAATATCAATCTATATTTATATCAATACTAATACATATCAATATATAATTAATTGAAAATTATAATGACAGTCGGACTGTCCTTGATTAAAATCAGCCCCGTACACTAATCTGAAATAAAAATATATTAGCTGAAAAAAATTCTTTATTCATTATTAGTAAAGTGCAATTTGACTGTCCCCATCACCTTTAGCTAATTGAAGATAAGCTGAGGATGTCCAACGTTTCGAGCTCGCTACGGCTCCTCATTAGGGACTAAATTAAACGTTATATTAATATTCTAATTTATATATAACCCTATCCTCACTAAACTAAAAATTTTCTAATTTAAATATACAATCCCCCCTTTACACAAAACGGTCGAAACCATTCAATTTAATAAAGTGTAACAGTGTGAGTCCGTTTGTCCGTTACTTCGTGGCTCCGGCTCAGCACGCCTCGGCCTTTGGTAGCTCAACACGCCACCAGATTCTTTTCTCGGACTCCCCGACACACCTGCTTTGTTCCTGCACTCGCTGTACGAGCACGGCTTCAGCTCAAAACGCCTCGGCCACTGGTCGCTCAGCACGCTACCAAGTTGCTATCCAGTAGACCCTTCCTATAATTTGGACAAATATACTTCTCGCTCTCGCTCACCACGCCAGAGCAAGATAATATATTTGTCTTCAATATATTTTATTTAATTTTAAAACAATTGAATTGTACTTTTGTCGACTGCCCATATACAAATTAATAAATATTCTTTAATTGGTCTTACAGTCCAATCAATTCAATCTAAAAATAAAATAAAAATAAAAATGAAAAATAAAAATAAAAAAGAATAAAAATAAAAAAAAATAAATAAATAAAATAAAATAAAATAAAAATTAAAAATTAAATTAAAAATTAAATTAAAATTATAATGACAGTCAGACTGTCCTTGTTTACATTCACCCCCGTAGACTAATCCGAAAATAAAATATTAGCTGAAAGAATTCTTTGTTAGTAAAGTGCAGTCTGACTGTCCCCAACACCCTTACCTAATTGAAGACTTGTCCAACGTTTCGAGCTCGCTACAGCTCCTCATCAGGGACTCAAGCCGTAGCGAAAGTATTCACATTTCAAGGAATTGAAATAATGTCAATTTAATATTAGAAAAAGTGAATTAAATAACATTTATCATTCTTATGCGACGAGTAAGAATACTCGCGCAAAATTTGTTGTTTATGCTTTTAATTTCACTTGGCACGGAAAACTTGGCGCGTAGAGAGAGAGAGAAAGCTGAGAGTGCGAAGATGCTCGAATGCACGCTCTCTCTCTCTCTCTCTCTACGAACCGATACGAGCTCCACGACTGGTATAGACCGCGCACTTGTAGACGCAGCGCGGCGCGGTAAGGTGAGGGATGAACGATCCCGGAGTGCGAGACCGCTCGTCTCAAACATAAATAGCAGTACTCTGACTGTAATTTTCACTGTGCTGCTAGCCTTGAAAGCGGCTAAACAAGTGGGACATGTCTTTAGCGCGATAGCAGGCGATAACTCTTAGGCACACTCGGCGCGCGAAATTTTCTAGAAATTTATAGAAATTTATAGAATTAAATGTAATGTCCGAGCGAGAAAAGAGATGAAAAAGAAAATTATTGATACTTAAATATTTGATTTAATGAATGATTTTCATTTTGTGTTATAGATTTAAGCAACGTCAGCCAGGGAAATAATTGGCGGCGTATCTCGTACCGAAGGCAATTTTGAAAATAAACTTGTAAATAGTAAATTTAGTTAATTTTTATATTTTTATTATTTTTTGTTGTAAAATTTAGAAATAAATTTTCTTTAAAATTTAAATGAACATTTTCTTAGTAGAAAATAAAGAATAGAAAACCAAATCCGAAATTTTAATAGATTTAACAAAATAGAGATTTAATATACTATCTTGCACTGGCGTGTTGAGCGAAAATAAGAAGTATATTTTTATTAAAATAAAATTAAATTAATTAATAAATATTTTTTTATTGGTCTTACAGTCCAATCAATTCAATCTCAAAATAAAATTGTGACGTCCAACCGAAGTTGGTGCCACACGGTTACCCCTAACGGCGATTTACTGCCGTTAGTTACCGCTGATTGCCCCCTTGTTTTTTTGGCCACGCTTTAACGCTGAAGCCAGGGATACGTGGGGCGGATCGCGAGATTAGTCGTCGCGGCGCGTTCGCGTAATTTCGCCGATCGTGAGGGCCACACTCGAGGCAGCACCAAGACGATCGGTTGGATATTAGAGCGGCGACGGATCTAATATCCCCTAGGAGGTAATAGGGGCGCGAGCTTCCTCGGCCTCCAATCCACCTAGCTAGCTATCCGCGCTAAACTTTAGCGGACACTGCAAAGTCTAGCGGCAATTTCCTTGCCTGCAACGACTAGCGTCTCCCGACCCAAAGTTGCACGCAGAGTTTATATATACAAATATAAACGTATTTATTCTCACTACTCCGAGAATATCTACGAACTTTGCCTTACCTTTGTATATATATATATATATATATATATATATATATATATTGTCGTGAGGCGATGTTGCCAAACGCTTGTCTCTTTTGCTTTCTTTATTGTTACTCACTTTCTCGGGCCTGAAATTCATCGAGAACTCGACGGGTAGGCATGCCGAGGCAATTCGACCGATCCCTCCTTGTCCCTGAACAGATATATACATATATATATACACCTACATACGTATACATACACACACATATATATATATATATATACATATATATATATATCTATATATACATACATATATACATATACATATATATATATATATATATATATATATATATATATATATATATATATTCGGCGTAATCGCTGGACGAAACACCCGCAACCTTAAATGGTTGGTTGGGGATTGAAATGAACCCAATCAACCATCACGCTCAGTTCCTTTGGTAAAAGTATCAACTTCCGTTTCTTCAGGTCGCTTTGGTATTTTCCCCTTTATAGACGTCACTCTTGGTTGATCATCGTTGTTTTCTTGAAGTAACATAGCTGTATCAAATCAAGTTAGCATCGAATATTTAAATCTATCAGACGGATTGTTACATGATATGCTCTTTATTATATAATGTTAATTAACGCAAAATATTTGACATATTGACGCTCTAGTTTAGTAATCCGTTTTTTTTTGTATTTTGTATGTTTTTCGATTTTTTTTTGTTTGTTTTTTTTTTTTTTTGACGAATATGTACAGATATGCCCACATATACATATATATCTATATATACATATATATACTCATATATCTACATACTCTTTAGTTAGATTGCCAGATATGCGTATACTCGGGGTTATTGCTTAGTTTCAATGTTTCTCGCGTCGTTATCAATATAGGATATCCGTAGTCTGTTCGCGTGAACAATTTTTCCGCCCTTTTTATACTGAATTTTTACGTTATTTTTCCCGATGATTTCTAATACACGAAACGGACCGGAATACTGATTAGATAGTTTCGCGGGTTTCGGGCCACTCAGTAAGAAAACATAATCACCCACTCTAAATTTTACTTCTTTCACATGTCGGTCGTATAGTATTTTTGATTTCTCTTTCGACTGGATAAGGTTATCGTATACTAATCTCTTTATCCCAGTTAACCTAACCACTAATTCCTTAACGTAACCCTGGTATGTTGGGATCAGATCCGCTTCACGTAGTGGATCGTTGGAGGGGAGCCTAGCTAACCTGCCGAAGACTACTTCAAACGGTGTATGCTTCGTACTCTCTTGTACACACGTATTATAATTCAGCATCGCTATTTCTACCCATTCGTCCCATTCGGAGTCTTTCTCTGTATATTGTTTCAAAAATTCTCCTAACGCGTGATGGGACCGTTCTAAAAACCCGTTAGATTGAGGGTGGAAAGCCGTTGTCCTGACCTTTTTTATTCTGAATCTCTTTGCAATCCGTTGCATGAGGCTACTTAAAAAATTTCTACCTTGATCCGTAAGTATTACTTTCGGAGCTGCATAGATGCAAATACGCCTCTTTATAAATGCATCGACAATTGTTGATGCTACAGCATTGGGCAGCGGGACAGCTATACAATACTTGGATAATTGATCCTGCATTGTTAGGATATATTCGTTTCCGCTTCTTGTTTTAGGTAATGGACCCACTATATCGAGGGCTATTTTCTCAAATGTAGTACCTGGAGTGTCAGTAATTACCATGGGTTGCCTTGTTTTAACATGTACAAGTTTCTTTAATTGGCAGTCTATGCATTGCTGGACGCGCCTTTGTACATCTGCCTTTAAATTATCCCAATATTAATCCTGTCTAATACGGTTGTACGTTTTCGAAACGCCTCTATGACCACCGACAGGTGAGTTATGATACTCGTAGAATATCTCATCACGGCGATCAGGTGGGACAAATTTTAAACTCCCTTTACAAATTATTATCTTTATACCTGTATCCTTAAATTCGTTTAAGAATATATTTATAACCTCGCACCATTCTAACCCTTCTATGTCTGGAGAGTGAGCTATACTGAATTCCTCAATTTTCTTTTCTAAACTAAATGCTCTTAATTCTTTACATACTTTCTGAATGTTTTCCTTTATTCTCGATAATGACTCGGACTTATAGCCTCTGATACTTAGGGCAATTAGAAATTTGCGATTGCTTCGTTTATACGAGCTTATTCTGGTTTCCTCTACGTATTGCCGCTGCGGGATTTTATTTGATTCGGCGAGCTTCCGTGCTGCTACATCGCAAGGTTCACCTTTATTATTGACGAAATAGACAATATGATCATTGCGAAACTGAATCAATTCTTTGGTTTCCACGAAGTTATTTTTGTCCCTCTTTGGATTTGTCCTCCTATCGTCAACCGTGCTCTCCTTAACATTATCGTTTTCGTGACTTGAACGATTACTCCGATCCGTTGTTACTGAGCTTTCGCTGCTAGAGGTATCCGAATCATTACTACTTTGATTACTATTATTTTCGGATGTTAGAGGAAGTAATTTCCGTTTAGGTTTTCTACCCTTCCGTTTGGGCTTTTGCGGTACATATGACGATTCACTGCCTGATTCGCTAGTGGATTCACTACCTGTCTGCAAGGTATTTGTTACATTATTTTGCTGCGTGTTCACTAATCTGGGAGATTTACTCTTGATAACATCGTTTGGTTTTCTTTGATCGTGAATTTCTGTAACTCGCGGTCGTCCTCGTCGTCTACGAATACGTGTTTGATCATTATTAGTCCCAATCTCTATCTGTTGCAGATCCGGGGCATCTATATTCTCCTGTCTAGAAGTAGGAATCTTTTGTATTTTCTCGTTGCGTTCTTCGGTTTGATTCCTAGTTTTGCGTTACGTCGTTGCGGACGAACATTTTTCGTTAAAATCTTCCTATTTGATTCTTTGGTAATGCCCTCAACTCCCGACGTAGAAAAATTAGTACGACTTCTCTCGTCTTTGTTTAAACATGGAAAATCTTCTTCCGAAAAATTAGAAATATATGGCATCTTATTCGCGCCATTCTTAGTGCTATCAACTCCCGACTTAGAAAAATTAGCACGACTTTTTTCATCTTTGCTTGAAATTGGAAAATTTTTAATTCCTTCTGAAAAATTAGAAACATTCGGCGTCTTATCCTCGCCATCCTCCATGATATCAACTCCCGACTTAGAAAAATTAGCACGATTTCTTTCATCTTTACTTAAACTTGGAAAAACTTTAACTCTTGAAAAATTAGAAACGTTCTGCGTATTATCCTCGCCATTTTCTCTTCGGACTTTAGATCTAGTAACTCGGTGATTTGGGACAGTACTTCTAATCCCTTTTAACTCAGCATTCTTCGTACGTGCCTTCGGAACTTTGGGAGGCTCAGCACAATGAAAATCCGGATTTTTAGGAATCGCCACCGATTTATCAACATTAAGTTGTTTTTTTCTTTGCTCTCGAGTGACTACGTTTACATTCTCAACAGGGTTACGTGACAACGCATCAGCGTGTACATTCGTCTTTCCTGGGTTGTAAACGACTTTATAGTCATATTCTGAAAGCTTAAACCTCCACTTTATCACACACGTGTTCAAATCAGCTGTATTGAACCACACGAGCGGTTGGTGGTCAGTCACGAGGGTAAACGTACGGCCTAAAGGTCTGCACGGAATGAACCATAGCAAGTGCTTCTTTCTCGTATACCTCATAGCGCAACTCGGGTCCGCGCAGAACTCGCGACGTATAGGCGATCGGTTTTTCTTGTGATTGGACCGAGTTTTCCTTGTGATAGGATGCCCCCAATCGCATAACCCGACGCGTCCGTCGTGATAATGAATGGTTGATCCATATCAGGGAATCGCAACACCGGCGCTGTGCATAGAGCGCTTTTTAGGCATGCAAACGCATTTTCCGCGTTTTCTCCCCAGACAAACGGTTCATTGCTTTGCAGAAGCTTGGTGAGGGGTTTAGAAATTTTGGCAAAGTCCTTAATAAATCTAAGGTAGTATCCGGCTAAACCCAAAAATTGTCGAACATTTTTAACGTGCTTCGGACGCGGGAATCGCTCCACCGCTTCTAGGTTCTTTGGGTCGGGTGTTAACCCGTCTTCGCTAAGAACGTGTCCTAAATATGCTACTTTTCGTTGTAGAATTTTGCACTTTCCGGGTTCGAGTTTCCAGTTCGCTTTACGTAATCTTTCCATTACTTCAATGAACAATTTTTCGTGTTCTTCCAAAGTTTTGGCGTAGATTACTATGTCGTCCATATAGACAAACACGCCCTTGCCAATAAGGCCCTCGAGCGTAAAGTTCATCGCGCGCTGATATTCCACGCCTGCGTTCTTCAAACCGAATGGCATGCGAACGAATTCCAAATGCCCGTCAGGTGTTGAAAAAGCAGTTTTATGCATGTCTTCCGGACTCATCGGTATTTGATGGAATCCGGAGACGCAATCCATGACAGTGTAGTATTTAGCAGCACCAACGGTGTCGAGTATTTCGATAATATTAGGTAGCGGGTATGCCATTGCTACTGTTTTCTCGTTCAGATGACGGAAATCTACTACAACTCGCCAACGTGGTTTATTATCAGTTAATTGCTTTTTGGGTACGACCCAAAGCGCTGACGAATAGCTACTTCTAGAGTGTCTGATTACGCCCTTCTGCAGTAACTCATTCACTTGTCGGTTCACCTCGTCTTTCAGAGCATGCGGCAATCTGTATTGACGCGTGCTCACAAGAATATCGTCGGTCGTGGGGATCCTATGAGCTACAACATTAGTTGTAGTAAGTTCATCACCCTCGAGATAAAACCGATCCGGGTTATGTTTCAATAATTTCACGGCTTGTTGGTATTCTTCCTTTTGCAGGTTATTAATTTCCGTAAGTCCGATTAACTTGGTTAGTCGGTCCGAAGATACAGGTATATCATCGTACCGTTCAGATGCCAAAAAAAGATTTTTATAATCTCCTTTACTCCAGTCGAACTCTTGGAGATTAGTATTGTCGAATCGCATTAGGGATTTAAGATTCTCGAACTCCCAGTTTTTCATTGTATCTGTTTCTGATTCCTCATTGTTATACATTAGTACTTCTTCGTCGCGTAGAAACTCTAATTCTGTTCTTTTATTTTCGATCGTAATGGTTTTTTCTCCAAAGTCAATAATTGCTTTAGCGCTGTACAAAAAGCAGATCCTAATATCGCATCGTATGGTATGGCGCTGTTATTCGGTATTACTGATATTGATGATTCTACGCCTAATATATTAAGGGGAGCGGCGCCGAGTGTAGGCATTAGTAATCCATCAATCCCCTTTAAATAAGTTTCGTTTGTTGTGTCGACAATTTCCAATGATGATAATACTTTTGCTTTAATGACGCTAGCTTCACAACCGGTGTCAATTAAAATCAGTGTTCCTTCTTAGTTTAGAAATAGAAATTTATTGTGGTTTCCGGCAAAGTTAGTGTTAAGTATCCTAGGGGATTGTTCAGAATTATTTTTATCACCCAATGGCAGTTCGTGTTCTCCGATCTTCAATGTATTTTTTTTTAAATCTGCTATGGATCTTTGCTGCACTAAGAAGCTTATTCCTAGTATTCCATCGTACGGGAGTTTAAAACTTTCCTCTACGATGTGAAATCTTATTAATTCTCCGAACCCTTTTATACAGGCGGTTCCCAGGGATTTAATTACGTTGTCGGTTATTCCCTTTAGATTTACTATGTCAGTTGTGTTTATTTCTATGCCGAAGGGTAGGTTCCCGTGTTTTAGTATATTGCTGTGTGATCCTGAGTCCACCAAAAATGAGAGTTTCCTGCTCCCAAACTTTAGATTTACGTGGGGCAGAAATTCCCTTTTTACAATGGTTGCAATTCTGAGGCTTCCTCCTCCATTCTCGCTATATTGGCTGAGCGCATGGGGGCGAGCGGTGCCGTTGGCTGCGCTCTAGACATGGAGGCACCGTTCGAGTTTTCCGCTCGCTTTTGTTCGTTGTATATCCTTTTTTCTGCACTCGTTAATGTCATGCCCCGTATTTTTGCAGTATTTTCGCACAACTTTTCGGAGTAGGCCAAGATGCAGCCATATGTCCTGGTCGGTTGCACTTTCTACAAACCGGACGGTAAGGTGTATTATTGCGTTGTTGAGCCCCGGTTATAATATTCAACGGACACGTCGCTGATCTATGTCCGGGCTCGTTACACCGAAAACATCTTTCAATAGGTTTGCAGTTCTTTGCCGTATGGCTAATCAAATTGCAAAGTTGGAAAATCATGCGGTTACGACACGTATTTGCTGTATGTCCAGGTTTATCGCATAATTGGCATGTCTCAATGGACGTTTTATTCGCCATTTGTTCTCTGCAACTAAAGGCATTATGTCCGGATCGTCTACACCGTGTGCAGGTTTCAATTTCCTGCTGAGCAGGGGGTTCTTCGAGTTGACGTATATATGTCTTTTTGCGGTCTTCTCTTCCCCGAACTGTGAGTTTGCGACTAAGATCTCTTAATAAACTTCGTTCGTCAAGGTCTCTTTCTTCTTGTATCGCTTTATTAAAGATAGTATTAAGATCTGTCACCGTTGTTCCGATACTTCTATTGATTTCTTTCCTCAGGCCTTTGCGAAAGCAAGTAATTACTGTCGCTTCAGCTTCCGTCACAGCTCCTACATGAGCTCTCTCTGCTTCTAGAAGTCGACGGCCAAGGTCTTTTATTCGATTAGCGAATGAAATAACGTTTTCGTCATCCCGTTGGAACTCCATTCCTAATTCACCGATCAGTTGTTGTATAGTTCGAGGAGGTGCGTATATCGTCTCTAAGCAATCTTTTAAAGCCCTAACGGTTGCAAACGTTTGCCCACGAATCGCCTGTCTTGCCTCCCCGGTTATACGTGACCGTAACAACTTGACGAAGCTTGATTCGCTGGTCGCATCTATAATTTCCAAGGCTTCGTCGCAGCCTTCGAAAAACTCGCTTATGGTAATATTGCACCCAACAAATACGGGCACTACCTTAAGCACGTCTTTCAACGGGACAGCCTGAGTAGGCATTGTTACGTGGGCTTGTTTGTTGTCTGAAATATATATCGTGACGTTTTCAGATACCTCTTTTTGCTTGCTATCGGCTGATTTTGCCGTTTGCGCGATCGGTTCTATGAAAGAGTCTTCCAAAACGTCAATCGTTCCTTGTAACACTCGCGGTGGAGGTTTTATTTCTCCATCACTCGGGATCTCTTTAGTTGGAGAAAAAGGGTCGACGTTGTGGATATCGTTTAGGCAGAATTTATTCTTATCTGCCCGACTTGGCTGCTCAGACATGCGTCCTAGTGTCAAATTTTCGCGTTAAAATCGGTATTAAAGTCAATATTATGAATTATGTGGCATAAAGAACAATTAAATTAGTAACTTATTAGTTAAAAATGTTATAAAATTGAACGAGGTAAGTTCCGATGACTGTACCGCTTAACTAACCTACGTGCGTATATATAGATAAAACAAATTGGGAGTGTCTCTTCTCTACCCAATCATCAAGATTTAATTGCCTAACGGCTTCTTCCAACAACTCTATGTCTACCTCGCAGACGGTTTGCTTCCGGTTTAACTCCCTAAATGCGCGCGCGGTTATCGCTCAGGTTTTTTCCAACCAAGCCTTTAGTTCTTGGTTTTCCTTTTCCAACCCCTCTATACGCTCCTCCGCACATGTTACTTTTTGTAATAGGAAATTTGTATTTCCGTGCGTCTCTGCACAGGCCTCTTGGAGCTCCTCTATATAAGTACGATTATTTCGTGATAACGTTCCGACCGTGCAGAGAGCCCTATGATGAGAGCTTACTCGCTCCTCTATTGTACGAAGTCTTTCTTCGTTCGGTAAGGGATAATCTCTATTCAGTCCTACCATTTGGACCGGGGATTTTCCCGGTTGGGGAAAAAAGAGAAAAAAAGAATTAAAAAAAAAATAGTTATTAAGGAGACGGCAAAAAAAAACAGAAAATATTGAAATTATTAATGGAAAAATTGAAAATAATTAGAAGAAAAATAATCAAAAACAGAAAATATTGAAACTGGAATAAAATAAAAAAATATTATAAGTAAAATCGAAAAATAATTATAGAGAAAGTAAAAAAAAAACCAGAAAATATTGAAATAAGAAAAAAAAATCAAAAACTGGAATATTAAAAAAACAGAAAAAATTGAAATTATTAATCAAAAACAGAAAATATTGAAACTGGAAATTTTAGAAATTAGTGGATTAAATATTAAAAAAGAAATCGAAACAATAATTATAGGGAAAGTAAAAAAACAGAAAATATTGGAATTAATTATTAAATAAAGAAACGGAAAAATATTGAAATTAAAAATTATAAAATAAGGAAAACAGGATATATTGAAATTAAAAAAAATTAAAAATGATTAAATTAGTTAGTAAGAAATTTATAAATAAAATTGAAAAAACGAAAGTAAAAAAGGAATATTGGATGAGAAATTATTGAAAATGTCTTAAAAATTAGTAAATGAATTATTAAGGTAAATTATTAAAATTAAATAAAGATTTATAAATAAAACCGCCAAATAATTATAAAGAAAAAAAAACAGGGAATATTGAAATTAAAGTTATTAAATTAACAATTATTAAGTTAATTATGAATATAAAGAAATGGAAAATGTTGAAATTAAAATTATTAAATAAAGGAAATAAGTAAAAAACAGAAAATATAAAAAAGGTTAAAAATTATTAAATTAATTAATAAAAATTTATAAATGAAATTGAAGGATTGAAAGTAAAAAAAAGGAAATATAAAAATTGTTTAAGAGGTCTAAATTATTAAAATTAAGTTAACAATTACCTATAGAAGCAAAACGAAGAGGATTTGTTTGGGCCAGTCGTGTGAGCGCGTGGGCGGTTCACTGACCTCCACTGGAGGGCAGAATCGCTCGGCACGGCGGAGAGAGGGCGGACCTTCGCTCTCTCTCTCTCTCTCTCTCTCTCTCTCTCTGTCTCTCTCTCTGCACGCGCCACTCGGATGTGCGCGCAGGCGGGGTCGACGTCCTTCGTCAGAGGGCCGAATCACTCGGCGCGGCGGAGGGGGGCGGACCTTCGCTCTCTCTCTCTCTCTCTCTCTCTCTCTGCACGCACCACTCGGATGAGCGCGCAGGCGGGGTCGACGTCCTTCGTCAGAGGGCCGAATCACTCAGCGCGGCGGAGGGAGGGCGGACCTTCGCTCTCTCTCTACCGCTATTCGGGCCAATCACGTGGACGAGCGGGTGAGCTATTACTCTTTGGTCTCGCTGTCCGGACCGAAGAATAGTAGCTTTCGGGCGGCAATTTTCCCCCGCCTCCTCTCGTTGTCGTGGGTGGGTGCGTCACGGACAGCGTTGGGGAGAGCAGCAGTGCCTTCACTTTCTCCTGCGTCCTGCTCTCCTGGTACCGCCGCAACTATTTCTCCTCGTTTTTTTGCTGCTTTGCGCAACTCGCGGTCGCTGGGACCCCGGGGTATCCGCGGGCACCCTGCCGCGTTCAACGGTATCACCGTGCCGAACGGTGATATCGCGGATGGCTTGATAGGAGAGCGGGTGGGGGTTTTTACCCCTTCCTCTATTGTATTGGCGACCGATGGGTTGGGCGGCACGGCAACTGCGGGTGCCGGCGGTAGCGGCGGCGGTGTGGCGACGGGTGAGGCGGCGGCCTCAGCGGTGGCCGTGGATGGGCGAGTCCCGCGCTCGCCAATTAAATCCGCTAAGGGCGGCAAAGGTGTTTTCGGGCGCTTGATTAAAGCCAGCGGCTTATACGCCCGTGGCTTGTACACCTGCGGCGTTTACACCCGCGGCTTAAATTCCTGCGGTGTATACACCCGCGGCTTATACACTTGCTCCACGAACTTTAGGGTCTCTAGCTCGGCTATTACCCGCTCGACCGGGCGCTGGGCTCTGAGACCCCGAATATAACGGTCGTGGAGGGGGTGGTATAACCGCCAAACGGTTGCCTCGAGGTCGCGACCAGGCAACCGCTCGGGCCCCCTTTCCTCCCGACGGACTTGCTCCGCCTCCAAAATCTGGCCGCGAATTAGCAGCCGTTCTTCCTTCTGAGCCATTTTATGGGCCCTATTCTTCCTTCGTTTGTACGACGTACCTGACCCTTCCACTAAAAAACAAAAATATGAATTTTTGCTTTCTAAAAAATTGAATCCTAGCTGGATTAAAACAACAACAAAAAAAAATAAAAAAGGGCACCGAACCTTAACGAAAATTTAACCCTAAAAATAAACGCGTGCCGCGTGCAACGATAATTATCGCGAGCTATTCTGTACTATCCCGGACGAGCCCCCAATTTTTTTGTGACGTCCAATCGAAGTTGGTGCCACACGATTACCCCTAACGGCGATTTACTGCCGCTAGTTACCGCTGATTGCGCCCTTGTTTTTTTGGCCACGCTTTAACGCTGAAGCCAGGGATACGCGGGGCGGATCGCGAGATCAATCGTCGCGGCGCGTTCACGTAATTTCGCCGATCGTGAGGGCCACACTCGAGGCAGCTCCAAGACGATCGGTTGGATATTAGAACGGCGGCGGATCTAATATCCTCTAGGAGGTAGTAGGGGCACGAGCTTCCTCGGCCTCCAGTCCACCTCGCTAGCTATCCGCGCTAAACTTAGCGGAGACTGCAAAGTCTAGCGGCAATTTCCTTGCCTGCAACGACTAGCGTTCCCCGACCCAAAGTTGAGCGCGTGCTTCGCGGAGTTAAAAAGGAAAAAGAAAAATATAACTCAAAAATGAATTTTTCACAACTTACTTTTATTTCGAGGAGTTTAGCAAAGTATGAACCGAGCAGAGTAAACGCAACCGGCAATCTGCTTTCCGCAGTTTTCAGGGCCCGTATTTATAGTCCGAGCCCTGCGCCGCCGAAATTTTGTCCGCTGGAAATTACATCGTGGTGGGGGAGATAAAGGGACGTTTTTCTACATAGAGAAAGCCATCCGTTCATCTCTTACAACTATGATTATTATTTCTGTATTTTAGAACTGCGTATAACTAAGCTATATTTAAAACGTATTCTTATATATATAAAATAATCCATAAGTTAATGATACATTAGTATGACTTAATAATAATAATAATTAATAACGATAACAGTAATAAAAATTGAATCGTTGTATTAACAAAAGCAGTTATCGTAATAGTAATTTTAATGGTAATTAATATCGTTTATAATTATAGTAAAAATAGTAATAATAATGTTAATGATAGTAAGAGCAAACTATCAGCGAATAGCGCAGAAATATTATTGAGTAAACTAATTAGAAAAGTAATATTAAACATAATAATAATCATAATAATAATAATAGCGAAATTAATAATAATGATTAGTGTATAACACCACATAATTATGGTTTAAACTAGTAGTAACAATTAGTAATCTTTACAATGTTAATAATAATATCGAAGATATTAATTGGAATAATAATAACAATAGCAATATTAATAATCGCATTACTATATATTAGAACGGTAATGTTAGTAAGAATAGGAATATTAGTGCTTGTAATAATAATAATAATAATAGTGTTAATAACAATATGAATAATTTATCAATATTAAAAAATTAAGAGTAATATTAATCACAACAATAAGTATAATTTCGAAGTTAGTAATAATAATATCAACCGTGCTTATTAATACGAATATTTGTACATTTTCATTATACTAACTGTTTGGAAAAATTGAAATGCATGTTCAGAAATAATATTATTTCTGTACGTCGATTGCTTTGAGAAATTTTACTTTCTATTCGAAGCCAAAATTTCAGACGTATTTCAGTTGCTCAAGCCTCTTGGGATATTGGTATATTAGGCTGTTACTCGGGTTTCGCATTTCGTATACAAAGAAAAGGGGGAAGGGTCGTAAACTGCGCATTAGCGCGCCTCCGCTTCGTTCCGAATTTTCCAGAGGGGCGGGAAAGTACAAGCGGTGCGGGAATAGAGACAATACTTCGGCCAGCGCTGACCGCGGCAGGCTATGGCTAGGCTGCATTACTATGGTCACATCTGGTCCGATTTTATTACTAGAAAGCGCGTGCTGCGCAGGCATTTGGCATTGAGGTCCGCAGAGTTTATATATACAAATATAAACGTATTTATTCTCACTACTCCGAGAATATCTACGAACTTTGCCTTACCTTTGTATATATATATATATATATATATATATATATATATATATATATATATATTTATATATATATTGTCGTGAAGGGGATGTTGCCAAACGCTTGTCTCCTTTGCTTTCTTTATTCTTACTCACTTTCCCGGGCCTGAAATTCATCGAGAACTTGACGGTTAGGCATGCCGATGCAATTCGACCGATACCTCCTTGTCCCTGAACAGATATATACATATATATACACCTACATACGTATACATATATATATATATATATATATATATATATATATGATGAGAATGATAAATGTTATTTAATTCACTTTTTCTAATATTAAATCGACATTATTTCAATTCCTTGAAATGTGAATACTTTCGTTACGGCTTGAGTCCTTGATGAGGAGTCGTAGCGAGCTCGAAACGTTGGACAAGTCTTCAATTAGGTAAGGGTGTTGGGGACAGTCAGACTGCACTTTACTATCAAAGAATTTTTTAAGCTAATATTTTATTTTCGGATTAGTCTACAGGGGTGAATGTAAACAAGGACAGTCTGACTGTCATTATAATTTTAATTTAATTTTTAATTTAATTTTTATTTTTAATTTTTATTTTATTTTTATTTATTTTTATTTTTATTTTTATTGTTATTTTATTTTTAGATTGAATTGATTGGACTGTAAGACCAATAAAAAAAATATTTATTAATTTTTAAAGAAAACTTGAGTGTTATATTTCCAAAAATTTCTTTTAATTCTTTTCGACTATCCTCTATATATGGTAAAACAATAATTTTGTCCCTATTAGCTCTTAGATTATGTCTATGATATAGACCACAGCCGCACTTTTTCTTCTTTTAAAGAATAGAAACAGCGCTTCTCGCAAATGATATTTCTTTGGCTGAAAACTTGACATGATTTTGCTCGATACAATGAGCGACTTGAATAATGCTCAAATATGATACATAGTAAAATTGTTGGCAGATACATAATCTACATATATAACACATGAGCTATGAAATTTTCACCGAGAACTCGGGAAACTCACGTGTATATCCAATAGTTTTAAATTCTACAAGATGAAAAATTAATAATAAAAATGGATAAATTTTATTAAGAAATTTACTTTGTGGCTCTCATGGCTCCAGATTCGAAGATTGCAATCTAATCTCCTCTTGTAGATATCACCTTGTCCATTGTCTTCACCTACGTATTATTCGTCTTCTTTATTGTCGTCCACGCTGATCTGCTGGAGATATTCGGTAAATCAATGTTCTATATCCAATAGTAGTAACTACACCCATTCGAAGAATTCTGCCTGTGTCTGTTTGTTGTTCTACCACTACAAGGTGACTTCTGAATTCGCGACCGTCACATGTGAAGATAATCTCCAAGGTATGTTTTGAGTTTACATTTTGGTGGATGGATGGACAAATCCGTACATCGTGATGATGGAGTTCGTGTGCTCCGGGGACGATGGGAACTTCTCGACGTAAAAATATCTCACTGACTCTTAGTGAAATCGTTGTTACTAATGATACCGTGATTAGGTACTATAAAGCCCTAGTATGCCACCTAGTAATGTACTTAATAGATAAATTTAACTCAAAAAAAAAAAAAAAACGGTCATACTCTTCGAGTTCGAGTCTACGGCTGAATGAATACCTTTATATTTATTCTCAAAGCGGAAAATTATATGATATTTCATCTTCAGGTTTATCTTTATCTACGAATTATCTATGTATAGATCTCAAACATGAACGTATGAAATGTTCCCCCATTATTATCTTGATCATATATAACAGCAGAATCTTTAAGATATGGTCCTTCATATTTTGGCGTCAATTTATTCTTGAATACTGCTTGCTTATTAGTCAAATCATCAGTTTTTTTTTTTAATTTTTTTTATTTATTTATTTTTTTTTAGGTTACTTAACGTCGCTCTATTTATGCTTCCAAAAACCGGTGTTAATCAGCGACGGAGGTCTATGATGTATTTGTAAACAAATCACATGTAGAGAATTACAGCGGTGCTTGTGTCAATCGATCGAGACCGGGATTTCAACTTGGATCACCGAGTTACTAGTCCTTCGCTCTAGCGATCGAGCCATTGTAGGGCTCATCATCATTTCTTAAGTGTCTATACGCGATATCTAAGATCGTAATAATGCTTTTGTTTTTAATAATTCCAGAAATGATAGTATGGGGACTTCTTATAGTATATTTCTCGCACTGCATTTGTAATGACGTTACCAGTGGCTCGCAATTTGTCACATATTTTTTAGCCAATCTCAATATTCCAGGCTAATCAAATAATTTTGATAGGTGTGCATGTGTCTTTGTAACAGCTGAAATCCAGCAGTCGGCTTATTGTGCACTCTTTTTAATTTTTCATTTTGTTCTAGTTTTCGAATATACATTTCGCATTTTGTTGATTCATGTAACTCATTAAAATGAAGTATATGTAGGATATATTTATGTAGTTTTTTAAATCTCTATAAAGTAGTCAGGATTATTTCCGAATCGGCTGATAAACATTTCATATACCAGTCTTCCCCCGGTTCGTTTATATTACAAATTTCTATGATCTGGCGAGACAATGTGTCCACGAGAAGATTGTCCTTGACTGGTAGATATTAAATTTCGAAATTGACTAAGTTAGAGCCGGTCTACCCAAATGTTCAGACTAATACTCTATCTTTTTTAATCATTTTAAAGACTAATGATCGTTTAGCACAATAGAATAGTAGCTTTCAAGATAGTTTCGAAACTTCTAGATACTCAATTCAATGGCTAAACACTCAAGCTCGGTTGCAGAAGAACTTTTTCCTTCTGGCGTGACATTTCGACTAACATAAGCAATAATACTTTCGAATTCTTCGGATGGCTGCACAAGCGCACTTCCTAGTTCTACTTTACTTTCCTAAGTCTGGGTAATAAACGGTTTTTCCGAGTCTGTAGATTCAAGAATAGATGCATTTAGCAATAAGATTTTTCTTTCGTCAAATTTTGTTGTTGTATTTTTTCTCATTCTTAATTAACTTCTCTATGATTAGCTTATATAGAGGAGCGGCAGCATTGCATATGTTTTTTAAAAGTCGTTTATACGACGATATTAGGCCCTTGAATCGCTGTATTTTTTTCGTATTTCTAGGCGGATATAAAATTGCGATGGCTGCGATTTTTTCTGGATCGGTATGCAGACCATCTTTATCTAGAATATGATGTAATTGCAGATGAAAAAAATTTCATTTTTAGTTTCAATGGTATTTTTAAAGCCTGAAGCACTTCTAAAATGTTTAAGCGCTTACATATTTTTGAAATAAAGATTATATCAATCAGATATGCAAAAATATTAGAGGCCATATCGACGTTAATCACTTGGTCCAAAAATCGTTGGAATGTTGCAGGTGCAGAATGTAGTCCAAAGGGCATCACGCTGCTTTCATATAACCCTTTGTCAGGAACGGTAAATTCAATAACCAGACATCTTACAGCGTATAATAGCATAAAATAATAATATACTTGTCAGTAGCCACTCTTGAAATCACCAGTTGACAGATATTTAATTTTTCGTAATCCATTTAAATTGCATTAATGTTTCGTAATAAATAGGCATCTTTTTCCGTAACTTTATTCATTTTTTTTAAGGTCCACGCAAAAACTGGATGATTTTTCTTTTTTATTATAATCATGGGCGAGCTCCAAGGACTGCTAAAAGGTTTAATCACACTCTCGTGCATCATTTTATCTAATTCTGAATTAATATTGATTTGCATAATCGCATTTCTTGGTTGATATTTCTGTTTAATTGGAGTATTTTCTATCAAACCAATTTTGTGCTTCAATCACGATGTCTGCCCTTTTATATTTTCTAATTTCTTCTGTTCTTTAGAAATAAATTCATTTAATATAATTTTCTCATGTATTTATGAATGCGTTGAACCAAAATCTTCTATTTTGCAAATATGTTTGTTTCATGCATTTTATATTAGAAAAATAGTTCTATTATTTATTCGAATTTCTACGTTTAATTTTCTCAATTCATCCATTCTGAGAATCATTGGTTAATTTAATGTATTCAAAAATAGAAAATCCTGTAAAAGCCTTAATCTTTTGTGTATATTGATTCTGAAATTAAATCACCTAATTTTGTTTCGGAGTCGTTGGCTAATACAGCTATGATATTACTTTCTTTGTTTTATAATATAAACTATAACGAAAACAGACTTTGGGCATTTGTTTAGTTATATATATCAATTGTTTACAAGCATCGGATCCACTATCTATAAATAAATAGACTTTATAATTACCTATCATTTCTTTAGTAAACAATGTGTTATCTAATTTCTAGATTTGTTTTTGGGCTGGGCTTATAGCATTACAAAGCCGGACGTTTTTTCATTTTCTAATATATAACAATTACAGTACAGGGGAATATTTTGTCTTTTCAGCAGTATGAATAAAATAATTTTCTTGCATTCACCCATTTAAATCTATCGTATCCACGCTCTTTGGATTTCCGTAACAGTATTGAGCGCTATCACATATCAAGATCTATTATATTTTTTCGATGAGCCCTGTCTATTTAAATTCGCTTTGTTCGGATTTGGGACGATTTAATAAACAATTTGGCATTCAATTTTGCCTTATCATAGAACTTGTGTTTGGTTTTCAAATATTCTTCTAACTTCTGAATGATATATAGTGTTCATATAATTAGATTTTTCGGGATTTGTATTCAATATTGGACTTTATAATAAATTTGTTTTATTTGTTGGCTTAATCAAAACGTCTTCGATGATTCATCAGTATCATAACTTGGATAGTGACAAATGATCCTATTCTTTCGTTTATTTCTTATTTTCAATTACAAATTTGTAGATAATGATTTCTTAACTCTCCAAATGATGCATACAAATTACTCAATTGAATCTCAAGTTACTCTAAGTTATTTATATTTGATGCATAATTACGATGCCATAATTGTACACCTCCGCTAGGGATATCCTTGTAACATTTCTTCATTGTTCCGTGAACGCGTATAGATTATTGCCATTTTGACAATTTGCTTTTCTTATTTGGCCAAGTACTTTTGTAGTTGGATTCGTTGTTTCTGCTGCATGGATCACCATATTGAAAAGTTGATTGTTTCCTTTTTCCATTCTATTTATTGGCAATAATACAAAATTCTCGCAAACAAAGCATCGCTTTTTAAAATCATTTTCTTCTCTTTTAGTGCAAACTTTCTTCGTATATTAATGAAAAGAAGAGGTTGTCGGAAGGAGTCGAGTTTGGTTTTGTTTTTATGCAGGTGGATTGCCATGAAGCAAAATTAAATTCCGACTCATTCTGGTCGTTTTTCGATCAAGGAATGATTCATCATTTATTATCGGCAATAATCGATATTAAGTAATTTTTGGTTTTGCTTTCATTCAATTCATGTCGCATCTGTTTTCCACACTTATGGATCCTTGCCACAGTTTGCAGCCGATCAGAAATTATTTGTTGTACAGCATTTAACATTTCTGCCAATTACTTTTCACTCAAAGTATCATCTGCATCTAATATCGTTTGTAATTCGCGAGTTCTAATCTTTATGGTGGTTTTCGACGTTCTTCAGTTTATCACATACAAATTATTATTTATAAACTGCTGAAACCATCTTTCGCATGTTGCTTCTGATAGAATATGGTCACTATATGCCTCTACAAAAGTAATGCTTTCGGCAAATCATCACTTCATCGTGTTTTTGAACTGAAACATAAAGAAGTAATGAATTTAAAGTTTTTTTACATATGAAATATTTCTATCAACTTCAAATATCATTAATAAGTAAATAAGTAGTAGAGCTTCAAAATAAATTACCATTTTAATTTTTTTTAAAACGTTTTTCTCCGTTCTAAGCTTGCGCTCTTCACTGTGATAACAGGATCGGATAATTTTTAAACTTGATCATATTAAAATTCAATCTTGAAATCCTGATCACTGTGATCGGCGTTTGGGTAAGTTTTAATTTGTTAGAGTAATCAAAACGAATCGACTTACTGAAAGAGAACTACTATTACTTCTTATGATGAGAGGTTGGGGTGAAATAGTACGATCTGTTAGGGGAGTAATGAATCTTTTCAATGCAACTTTTAGAGTTGCTACAACCAATATTATTTTCAACGATGTCAAGAATCATTACAACTTTTAATGATCACGGTACTATCAATGATCTACGTAGAACAGGCAAACCAAATTCAGCATCCAATGAAGAGACTTCATTAACCGTAATGCTATCAATTATTGAGGCTCCACATATTTGTATTCGTAAGGTTAGTCAAGAAAATGACGTTAGCAAATCGTCAGTACATAACATATTTAAAAAAGGCAAATTCCATCCATTTAAAGTTAATCTGGTTCATGAGCTGAATGAAGATGATTTCGATCGTCGTGTTTAATTTTGTAAAGACATGATGGAACGCATAATTGAAAATTTTGAATTTCCATACAATATATCATTCTCAGATGAGGCGACTTTTCGACTTGATGGGATCTTAAATAGACATAACTGCAGGTGTTGGTCAGATAATAATAATACCCATTGCATTAGAGAAGACAAATCACAATATCCAGAAAACTTAAATGTTTGGGCTGGAATTCTTAACAACAGAATCATAGGACCTTTTTTATTGATGGTAACTTAAATACACAAAACTATGAAGATATGCTACGAAACCAAATAGTTCCTGTAATTAGAGAAAAAGCTCGTACCAACTTTGAGTATACATGGTTTCACAACAGGATTGTGCGGGATCCCATGATGCACGACACATTCGTAATTTCCTAGATGAAGTTTTTTTTCAATCGATGAATAGGGTGGAGAGGTACTATAGAATGGCTAGCTTGATGACTTGTCGTAAGACCTCTTGATTATTTCTTTTGGGGTTACTAAAAAGATAAGGTATACAAAACAAAACTTCAAAATTTAGACGAATTACGGCAACGAATTATAGATAAATCAGCGCTTATTCCTACGGAAATGACCTTAAACGCAGTTGATGCTTTTTACCACCTGTTAGCTTACTGTCAAGAAGTAAATTGAGGCCAATTTGAGCAGTTAAAGTAAAAAATTGCATTCCATAATGCTTATGATCAAATGTGAGAGGTAAGGGCACTCACGCGAATGAAGCACCCCATCGTGAGAGGCAAGGAGACTTACGCTAATTAAGCGCTCGAAAGGGAAAAGATTTTACTATGTCCACGTCGTTGTTCCTGGGTAATGCTAAAAGTAAATATGAAAATTTAAAGTAAAATGTCCTTGAAGGGCATCGTCAAGGCTGTGAAGAGCGTCAGTGTTGTATGCACCTTGATAAAAGTAATACCTTCTTTGGTACAAAAATTGAGAATTTCCTATGTCAAGAGTTTTCCAGACCTTGTTCGAGGTTAAATGACCTTGTGTGACCATCAAGGTCATCCTTGACCCATAACTTGAGCATACGTTTGGACGTAAAATTTTCTGCTCTTCCAATTTCCGTTGTCAAAAATAGGGGTTCCCATTTGAAAACAAAGTTGACCTTGAAATAATTTTGTAAGTCAAATCTAAGGTCACTATTAAATTCCTTTACAAAAGTTACCTCTAGATTGACTTTGACCATGTCCAAAATCAGTTTACCTGGAAAATTATTAAGGCGTTCCCGGACTTTTTGGGCAACCTGTATATATATTATATGCATTGGATCTCTCTCTCTCTCTCTCTCTCTCTCTCTCTCTCTCTCTCTCTCTCTCTCTCTCTCTCTTTCTCTCTCCATGTGTGCGAGCATTCGTCTATATGTACGTAAATAAAATTTATTTATACTACAAATCAATATTTATGTGTCACGTTTGCCAGGCTTCATTCGCATTTTTTTTATTCTTATATTTTATTTTTACTCTAAAAAGTATCTGGAAATATGTACATATTTTTATTCTGTTGAACAAATAAAAAAAATCAGAATCATAATTATATAAAAATTAAATAATTTAAAACCACAAAATCAAAGTAATTTACAATTTTAAATTATTGTTCTACAAAATATGGATTTAATAGACATATGTATACATTTGAATCTAAGTCCTAGAAATACTTACTCAATCATGAGCATCAAAACAAATTATTACTTTTATTACACTATTACGTTTATTAAGTTTTTAATCACTAATATTATTAAGATTTTCAATAAAATACATTTAAGACTACATTTCAATTTTCTATATAAATAGCATTAAAAGTTGTATTAATATTATGTATATATATATATATATATATATATATATATATATATATATATCAATGTTAAAACTTAGCAATGCAAACATAGTAATTCATAAGATTCTAATTATACCTTGCTTCTTTCTAAGTTTGATGCGCTTAGATTTAATTTACTGAGCAATTTTTTTCCTAAAAGTTTTTCTACTGGTAGTTCCCACCAATAATCAGAACCGTATTTTTCCATTAATTTACATAACCTATCAATCCATTCTCTATATTCAAAAAATATTTTATAATTAATATAAAAGTATAGAAAATATTTAGTATAAAATTTATGCAGACATTAAATATTTAAGAATACCGTGAGATAAAAATTTTATTTGTGTCTTTATAGTGCAAAACTGGAATAGGAGTACCCCATACTCTTTGTCGAGAAATACACCAATAAGGTCTTTGTTTTAACTGTGTCAGTAGAACGTTAGTCCACGAAGTACGATATTGTTCAGGATATACTTGTATATTTAAAGCTACATTCTGTATTAAAATCAATAAATATAAAATTAATTAATGCTATAATCAGAATATAAATATAAAAGATAAAAACCTACTTTACCATAGCTTTCTCTTTAATTAAATCAGTATTGATAAACCATTGATAACTAGCACGAATAATTACAGGTTTTTTCGTTCTCCAATCATAAGGATAACTGTGGGTTATAGTTTCAGTGTAAAGAACACTTTCCTTAATTAGCGAAAGTAACGCTTCCGTACCTTCATCTGCAACTTCTAAATTTTGTAATTCAGAACCAGCATCACTCGTGTATTTTCCTTCATCATTTACAAGTGATATCTAATAATAAACAAAAGTAATAATCTAAAATATGACTATTTAAAATTAAATAAATGATTCGACTTACTATTGTCAGTTTATTCTCTAAGGCTATAACAAAATCTTCGAATCCATGTGCAGGAGCAATGTGCACTAATCCTGTTCCGTCTTTAACAGTTACATGAATTCCGGGTAAAAAGAGTAAATGAGTATTGTTAATCGGGTGCAAATATACGGTTCCAGCCAAATCCTTTCCTTCAAAGAAAATCATATATAAGGTTATATGTACACACACACACACACACCCACACCCACCCACCCACCCACCCACACACACACACACACACACACACACACACACACACACACACACACACACACACACACACACACACACACACACACACACACAGTCACATTAAAAATTAAGATGACTATTAGTTTATTTGTTAAATTAAAACTTTATAATTATTAATAATTCAAATTTGTGCTTACGCCGGCTTTTGTAATTGAAATACACATATGTTTATAAAAGAAAATATATTTTTGAGAAAAATACATGTTCTCCTACTCAGGCAAGAAAATACGGTTTTCTCCATTTGTTTAACATGAACAAATTATGACTTTTCCACCCTAAGAAACAAACTAAAAATATGACAAAAAGTAAGCCTTTTTCAAGTGTGTAATACCTTACTTTTCCCCCCATGAGTCCAATGTGGAAAGGCCAGAAAAAACAGTCCCTAGAAATGTAGTTTTTATATACTCCGAAACATCTGGTATTCATGATATTTGAGACTCCGTGCTGCTCGAGCTCATGCCGGACAGTTTTTTACATTTCGAAGTAGCTAGTTCATATTTTAAAATGACTTTTGTGTAAAAATTCTGGAAAGTTTTTTTTAATTTAAAATATTTCTACATATATTATTTAATAATATAGTTTTAATTTTAAGCTTCGCATTCGTGACGTAACTTTCGATATGATTAACAAAAAAATTAATTCATAATATAAAAATATTTACCTCGATATAAAATGATCGGATATAAAATCATCGGAGAATCAATTTTTTGCAGGAGGTCAAAAATGCATTGAATATAGTAGAAAACTAAATACTTAACCATTTTTTTGGTCAGTTAGATGCTTCATCCCATTATTTTTAAATAAATTCTGTATTAAAAGAACAAATTTCAATTTGATCATTATCTATTGCAGTTACTCTTCTGACTATTTCAAATATATAGAATAACCCATTTTAATCGGCACAGCCGGATTACTCGGAACTTAAGCCAGATAGGGCAAAAAGATTCCAACAAAAGTTGTAGAGAGCAAAGAGGGCAACACAATGCGGCTAAAGTTTTTGATCTTGAACTTGAGCTACAACGTCATTTGAAGTTCAAACTCGAGATTAAAAACATAAATATAATTACATAATTACAGACAGGCTAATCAACCTTAACAATGATATACCGCATCCCCACATACCCTTACAAACCTTATAAAAATACCCTAAAGCAAACAATATTTCTGTTTTGTAGAAAAAGCATCGTAGCTATTTTCATTAGAATCGAACTATTAAAAAAATTTATATTAAAAATGAGCGCAAAATCTTAAAATCAATGAGCATGTCAGATTTGATTAAAAGAACCATCGACGGAACGTATGTTTTTGCAGACGCGCTAATAATTAATAACGTGTGAACAAGTACATTATAAAAATTAGTATTTCTGAAACTCGAACGCTTATAATTCACATTTTTCACATAAAACAAAAAACAAAAAAAAGTTTTAGTTATATTTACAATCGAAATAAGAAATATTGCTTGAAATGGCTGACTATCATCTCCCAAAAAGATCTTTGATATAATTTTGGTTTAGGAGCAAGCTAAAATAATTATCCTGTTGCAGTACGTCTTTATGCTGAATGCTATACTGGCACATAACACCCTCACGATGCAGCTATCAGACGTTCAATTGAAAAAACTTGTGGTGGACACAAGGTTTGTCAATGCAGGCGCCATGAGCATGATTAAAATGATAATCGAGTTTTAACCCTCCTTGCAGTAATTCATCTTGATCCAGACATTAGCGCTTGTCGAGGTGAAATGAAAATTGGTATTTCAAAAAGTACTTTTCTAAAAATTATGACAAGGCTTCGATATTACACCTATCATATCACATTGGTTCAAAAGCTACAGTTTGAGCATTTCAAATAGCGGATTGTTTTGCGAATAGGCTTTACAAATAATACAAAATGATCCACACTTTTTTAATGTTTTCTTTAATATTATTTAACGCCGCTCTATTTATGCTTCCAAATACCGGTGCTAATCAGCGACAGAGGTCTCGTATGCGTTTGTAAATAAAGCAAATGTAAATTATTACATCGGTGTTTGTGTCAATCGGCCGAGACCGGGATTTCAAGTCGGATCAGCAAGTTACCAGTCCTTCGCTCTAGCGATGGAGCCATCGTAGGCCTCTTGTTTTGTTTTCTGATAAGGCTAAATTTCAAAGTGATGGGAAACTGGATAGCCAGAATTGCCATTACTGGTCTGATGTAAATCCTTATTGGTACCAAACTGTAACCTATCAAAGACGTTAGAACGTTATGGTTACGTTGGAGTCTTATTCTGAGGTAAACTTTGTTGAATACCGTTTGCCATTTTCAAAGGCGTTTGAGAATGTGTCTTGAAACAAATGGTCGTCATTTCGAACACTTACTTCGAGGTTAGTAAGAGGCGAGGGGACGCACTATAATTCAGCACCCCGAAGTAAAAGGCAAGAGGATCACTCTAATCAAGCACCCCAAAGGAAACAATCCTTATAACGTCCACGTCGTTGTTTCTGATAACATAACACCTGGCAAAGAAAGGGGTAACCATCGCCACGCTTGCGTGTGACGGTTTCGGCTCCGTTATGGAACGGCTAGCACGGAGTGGACGAGCTTGACAGACTGAAAAATAGGGGAGTATTGGCAATGCTAGTGCAGCCGTCATTGAGTAAGGCTGTAGGCGTCATATCTGGCGAGGGGGCTCTATAAACGGGTTACACAAACCTCGCATATAAAGATTCGGGCGCCACGCAGCTCGGGAACTCTGTAGAGTAGTTCGAGCAGCGGGAGCGAGACACGTAGCGAAGCCGAGCAAGAACGGAGTGGATAAAGGCCTTGAAAGGCACGGGCGCGACTGGAACTGCCAGCTCGTGCGCGGCCGACTAGGGGCCTGCTCTGCGTCATCGTCTGGCGGGGGGTCCTATAAACGGACATCCCGAATATAAAGATGTGGGCGCTACGCCTCCTGAGGAGTTCTCTCATAAGGGTAATCGGGTTGCGAGAGTGAAGCACGGAGCATCATTCTGGTACTGGGCGGGGGCGACATGCGCACGGGCTCTGGCTGGGGACACCCTCCACTGCTAATTACACTTATACAGGCATAATCCAACTCACGCACTTGACAATTTTTGCCACCCACGCCTCTGTTCTCTAAACAAGAGCGGAATGGAAGGGGGCAGGCTCCTTTCTGATCTGTAAGGGGGGCTCACAACCTTGCGTCGCTTATTAATTGATGCAGATCAAATCTTCTCGCCTGATTGTTCCCCCTTGGCTTTGTCTGGGAGATAAAAGGGGCTCCAAACGGAGCTAAAAACGGTCCACCGCGCTTGCCGAACTGGTGCATACCTGGGTGCAAAGGGAGGAGGTCTCCTCGGTGCACGCCTGGCAACTCCGGCTTGCAGCTCTTTTTCGAGCTGCTAGAAGCAGTCGAGGGAATGCACCGAGGAGGTAGTTTTTTTAGTGCGTATGCCTTTCTGTTGGTGATTCCCACATACCCGGGGATCGGTCCCCGGGATCCATAAAGAATTTTTCTCCTCCTTTATAAAAAAAAACTACTAATGTTACCGAAGTAAGTGAGGGAGCGTTCCTGGTTTGCTGGCAGAAGAGGTGGAAGCAAGATACGCGAGAAAGGTGAAGCGCCAGACGCCGCATAAGCCGGGTCGTCCCGTGGATCGGTCGATTGATAGCACGAGGGGGGATTCCTATCTCACCCAGATGCTAACTGGCCATATGTACTTCCGCGCGTATTTACACAAGATGGGAAAAGTCACGGATCGCTGCTGTATATACTGTGGATACTACTAGTACTATTACTATTCTTTAATTATTTTTCTTTGTATTCTTATTCTAATTATTTTGTTATTGTGTCATTCTGATAATAATCAAGTACAATATTTTATTATATCCTAAAACAATTTAATTGTACTTATGTCGACTGCCCATATACAAATTAATAAATATTTTTTTATTGGTCTTATAGTCCAATCAATTCAATCTAAAAATAAAATAAAAAATGAAAATAAAAATAAAATAAAAATTAAATTAAAAATAAAAATTAAAGAGACTGAGTGGAGTGAGTGACTGACTGACCTTGAGTCCCTGATGAGGAGCCGTAGCGAGCTTGAAACGTTGGACAAGTCTTCAATTAGGTAATGGTGTTGGGGACAGTCAGACTGCACTTTACTAGCAAAGAAGTTTTTCAGCTAATATTGTATTTTCAGATCAGTCTACGGGGGTAAATGTAAACAAGGACAGTCTGACTGTCATTATAATTTTAATTTAATTTTTATTTTTAATTTTTATTTTCTTTTTATTTATTTTTATTTTTATTTTTTATTTTATTTTTAGATTGAATTGATTGGACTGTAAGACCAATAAATAAATATTTATTAATTTATTATATCATAATCGTTATAATCAATTTATATACTATTGCAGCTTTTAAACATTCATCATCCTTATCTTTACAATTCTTAAATAAATTACTTATATCAGTAATGTTTTTGAAGTTGAGTTGAATATTTTATATTTTAAAATTACTTTTAAATCTTTCTGATAAACCGTTAACATTCGGTAGGACGACGACTGTATTATGTCTAATTTTATATTTATATTTATTCTTTACTACTGCTATAAATTTTGGATTATTTATTCTAAACTCATTATGTAATAATTTAATGCCTCTACCCCATTAGATCATCAATATATGTATATTTGTACTGTGTAGAAAAAGAGAAAGTGAGTGAGTATGTAGAATACAATATACCAGTCGCGAGATACAGCAGCTGTTCTATTCGTTTCTTATTATACTATACAAGCTTCGTGTTAAGGCAGTATTCTACTTTACAACTTTGAAAAAAAATATTTTATTTTTTTTACATTTTTCGGAAATAAATATATTCAAGAATGTTAGCTCAAAATTTTAGCAAGGTTCAGGTAGTCTAACTATACTTTTTCACCTTTCGAACGCATTTAACTGAGCACGGTATTCCAATCCGTCCAGCGCGCGCGCCGTTAAGCCACCAACCCGGCCTTGTTCGCTGCAGCAGCTATTCCTCTATTGTAAATTGTTACACCTATATATATTCTCATCAAAATATATACCTTTGCTTCTCAATATTACCTTCGCTTTATAATATTGCTTCTGTATTTTAGTTCTATATTTCAGTAGTAGAAGAAAGTTGTGAAGAAACCAAAAGTCGTGATTAAAAAATTGAAGATTACTGATCTAAGTATCAAATTAATGAATGAGTTATCTAAAAACTACAGTCTTGTAATTTAAAGGAATTGATATTCAGTAGAAGGCATGCGAAACGAGATCTGGGCCGGCTATTATCACCAAATTTCAACAGACTCCCAACCACAGCACACGTACTGTTCTGACAGCTGGTGCAAGTATAAGAAGGCCGAAGCAAACAAAGCTTTAAAAAATTATAAACATCGTCCTGCTCTTTCTAATGACGTACAAGAGGTGCTGAAACTGATCTACGAAGATCTAACAAAAACGGAATTGCTGGAGAGATGTTTGGGCAGAAAAACTCAAAATAATTATTAATAATTATAATAATAAAAATAATTATTTTTCTCGTTCAACAATTAATAAAAAAAAACTTAAAACTAAACTTTAAACTTTAAACTTCGAAGTTTGAAGGACCCTAGAGAAGATCTCAATGACGATAAATTTTCAAGGTGACTGAGAAAAGTGGTAAACAAAAAGAACATCGAGAAAGTACGTCAATTCATTAATAATGAGACGACATTATCGGAGAGTTATAGAAATGTAGGATTCAATTTGTCAGCAGCATCGATTATGCGCCTTTTGACCAAGAATTTGGGCCTCCGAAAGGTATGTTTGTGCATTGTGCTTCACAAAGGCGAGATGAAATAGTCTTTTGATATGCTGTTCGAACGCGCTAAGCATTGTATTCACTTAGAAGGCGACTATTTTGAAGCGAATAAATAAATTTTGCAAACATAATTTATTGTTATCTTTTTTTTTTAAATCTGCGAAACTTTGGATAAGACCATGTATATACTACTGTGTACAAATATGAGTAAGACTTTTCAATTCAAACATCCCGATTTTATCGATTCGGACAAATATTTATATTTTTAAGTTGGTAGTACTTCAGAGATAGCTGTGCCAAATTTCACGGAATTATCTTCATTTGTCATATAGTTATAATTGTGTTTTGTGAATAAAGAAAAGTTGTCTCTTCGATTTTTTATGAAATTATATCAATAAAGAAGTAGCATTAAATTTTATGCGCGAAATGAAATATCGGCCGCCGAGACGTTTAGAATGTTGCAGAAGGCCTTTGATGAAAAGTCAATGTCAAAATTGGCACAAACTGTTCAAAGACGATCGAGAACGCGTTGAAGATGAACTACATCAAAGACGACCAAGAACATCTACTGATGCGCTACACGTCGACAAAATCAAAGAATTGATTCTGAAAAATAGTCGATTGACTACTATCAGCGCTTGCTGATATTGTCGGAATTTCAAATGGATCAGTCAACACCATTTGGAAAGACATTCTGTACCTGAAAAGAGTGAAATCTCGATTGGTGCCAAAAACACTCAATTTTTTGAAAAACAGAGTCGTATTACGGTCTGTGAAATGATGCTTTTGGACTATCGGGACAGGATGGAATCCATAATAACTTGAAGTGAGACTTAGGTCTATGCTTACGATCCAGAAACCTCCAATCAATCGAACGAGTATCGTGCCAAGGAAGAGCGCAGACCACACCAAACATAGTCATTATAATTTTAATTTAATTTTTAATTTAATTTTTATTTTTAATTTTTATTTTATTTTTTTTTCTTTTTATTTTTATTTTTTATTTTTTTTTTGGATTGAATTGATTGGACTGTAAGACCAATAAAAAAATATTTATTAATTTGTATATGGGCAGTCAACAAAAGTACAATTCAATTGTTTTGAAAAAAATGAGCTTTAAGTACATATTTGTTTAACTAAAGAAAAATTTGTGAAAGTAAAAGAAACATTTTCTGAATTTAATAAAATATTTTCTTACAAAAATATTTTATTTAATCTGCAAATTTTTCTCAGTGTTATCTGCAATAAATATCTGCGAATTTTTTTTCTAGAACATTCAATTTTCAAGTGATATTGCTATAATATTCCTTTTAATATAACTGAAATATCACAGAAACAACACTGAATCATTGAACATCCTAAAACGGCGCATTCCAAGATTTATTATTTGTAACTATTTGCTGCGATAAGGTCAGGTGACATATCAGGGCACAATATTCCTGTGATATTATATTACCGTGTGATAAATCATGACGCAATATTCTTACTGGGTATACAAATAATGTCATTTAAAACATTGTCCATCACTTTCTACTACTGTTGATCATCTTTCGGACAGCAAGTGGATACTCCGTCTATAAAATTGCTCGTCTTTTGAGGCGATCCACGAATCGACCCATTTCTTTAATTCATCGTAAGTGCTGCGCGGCTAGACCATGAGTTGACCGGAATAGGTGGTAGTCTAAACGAGCAATGTCTGGTGAATACGGCGGGTGGGATAGGGCGTCCCAATTCAGTGCTTCTAACGTTTCCTTTACGATTTTTGCAACATGTGGCCGAGCGTTGTCATGCTGAAAAATGACTTTATCGTGCCTTTTGCCATATTGTGTACGTTTAATCTTCCATGTTCGGCTCAATTGCATCAGTTGTTGCTAGTAACGTTCCCCGGTGACTGTTTGAATATTCCAACACAATTTAATTGTGTTGGAATATTTCGTAATAAATTGCGCTAAGCTACTCCCACCGAGTGCACAGCATTAGCTTCTTGCCATGAATCTTTGGCTTGGCCATCGAAGAAGAGGCATGTCCTGGCTTACCGCATGACTTCCTACGCATGGGGTTGTCGTAGTGAATCTACTTTTCTTCTCCCGTCAAGATTCGATGCAGAATCCTTTTCGATTTTGCCTTTTCAGCCATTGTTCGGAAACGAATAAGCGACGCTGGATGTCTCTTAGTTTGAGTTGGTAAGGAACCCCATTTCTTTGCTTTTGGACCATACCCAGGGTTTTGAGACGTTGTGAAATAGCTTGCTGAACCACTACCGACAACTTCTCTCACTGTACAACATTGCTGCAATATTACTGTCATCGATGATGCTCAGTAAGATATGTGTAAAAACAAAAGTTTCGCTTCATTACATTGATTGTATTGTAACTAAAATTTTTTTTAGGTAATTTGCGACGCTGGTAGTTACTTACTGCGATGATAAATTTTTCCTCACTGTCGTCTCGTTTAAAGAAAATCTGCACTTCTCCTCGGGCGAGGTATTTGGGAATATGCAACTTGGGGAAGAGACCTTTGGTTCAGATTTTCAGGACGGGAAGTAGGGGTATGTACGGCAAGGGAAAAAAGAAAGAAAAATTAATTTTTTAAATATACCAATAAATCACAAATTTTTAAAAAATTTGGAATCTTTGTTATTTTTAGTTAGAAGTGGATCTATTAAAATATAATGTCCACGGTTTATTTAAGAGCTAAAGATTATAAAACTAATTTTATAATTATTGATTACATAATATTATGTTAATTATTCAATGAAATATATAATCATATTTTTATTTAAGTAAAAGAAATCATTGAGATGTCGATTTCTTAACTTGAAGAAAACAGCATTTGTTCCCAAAGATACAATTTTATCGTTTAGTATAAATTTCCCATAATCTACATAATTGAAACATTGGAACTCATAATCGGCAATAGTATTTTCTGTTCTTCTTGCAACGGCATATTATTGAATAATATTGTACACGTTCTCATTTTTGTTATATTTCAATCGATATGTAAATCATTAACTCAGAGTCAAACTTTCGAATTTTTATTGTTCTTAATTCCTAAATATTTTGGACTGATTTTGCAAAATGCTTACATGACAAATATTAGATTACCGTTGTAATCTTTCTCTTTGTAAATACTCTTTGTTTGTAATCTTTCTCTTGTCGCTGAGTAATGTACAGCGGTAGCGAACATTCTTATGAATAAATTAATGTCAAGGGAGTATTGCGCAGAAATGTACTTTGCCCTATGTATGTGCTTTCCTTCTTTTAGCATGCAAATGTTGTTACTGACTTATGTCACAATGAGATTTGTGACTTTTTGTAAAATTAGGATTGTGAAATTACGATTTTCTATCTCCGTTTCCGTTCATAAATTGTTTATTAATAGATTAGTTACTTTCAAAAAAGAAAAAGACTACAGTGAACAGTATCTAATACACTCTTCTAGAGCGAAATTAAACAAAAAAATAAAGACATGGGAGAGAACAATGCAAATAATTAGAAAAACAATTATTTTGTATTAAGTAATTAGAATATGTGTTTATTGTTTCTCTTCTTAATAGAAAACAAATATTTTAATTGCAAAATATCAAGAGGAAAAGAAACAATCATGAGTATCACTTCCACAAGTAACGGAATACCAATTATTCTCAAAACATTTTTTATAAAACTTTACAATAAAATTTTTTAAGGAAATGAAAAAAATTAAGTATTGATATGTGAAAGAGAATTGCAAACTATACAGAATAGTATACTGATATAATATATGAACATCATTGCTTCCGCATTCCTTATTCTAGTCGCAGTTCTCTCTCTCTCTCTCTCTCACTCTCTCTCTCTCTCTCTCTTTTGGCTGGGTGAGTATTTCACACATGCTTCACATCGCGCTCCTAACATAATTCAAAATTCTTGTTGTTCAACATCTTTTTTTGGGAGATCAATTGTTGCAGGTGAATAGATCATTGGCGGCTCAGTGTTTATAGTACATTAAATAGTTTGGCTTCATATTGAAAGCCCCCATGATCGAATTATACGTGCTTCCTAAGATAAACGACAAGACGCTTACTTGCTCGCTGCAAAGACGACTTTGACGCCGATTATTAAGTCCAACGATAGCTATAAAAACTGTGCTTTTTTGTGATTTTTAATTTGTGCCCATGAAAATTATATTATTTTAATTAATATTTGTTTTGGCAATAACGACCACATAAAATTTTCGAGTCGATCATACTGCCATGTGTAGTTAATATAATAAATTATGATTCGTAAGAAACGAATCAAATCAGCTGATACGGCTTCTCGCAGCAGAGAGTTAGAGACAATCGGCATTGACTCGGACAGTTCAACTGAAGGTAGTAGTGGAGAAATCAACAAACCACCGACTACAGCTTATTCGATGCCCCCCCCACTTTCAATAACCGAGGTAAATGATTTTGAATTAAAATTGAAAGAAGTGCAACGTACGCTTTTAGAAGGTCTATCGAAAGAAAAATCGACAGAATTAAAGGACTTACTACGTGATGCGGTAATAGAAATGTCCAGTGTTTACAATTCTCTCACCAACGCTTATTTACGTTTACTTGAAAGACAACAATGTGTGCATGAATTTAAGTCCTCAATATCGGATACATTTGTAAACATTAATGCTATTAAATCGGCTATTGTTGAACTTACTTCGGGTGACCTCGGCACAGCGTACGCTAACGCTGTCAAAAGAAATAAACATGATTCGTTTTCTCATGTTAGCAAGTTATCTAACCGTGTACGTTCCAGTAATAATAAAAGCATTCCGACCATCCATTCCATTCACAACGATCGTATTATAATAGGTCGAACAGAAAGTTCAGCAAAATTTTTAACTTCTTCCAATGCTACTAAAGAATTAGTAATAAAAACAATTGACCCTGATAAATTTAAATTGCAAGTTAAACGCATTAGTCTGGGTCCGAAAAACTCTGTTGTTATCGAAGGGGGTCATTGTAACGCGGCGGCACTTGCAAATTGCTCCGAACTTTCTACTGCTGGTCTTGAAATAAAAACAAATGTTAAACAAAACCCTCGCTTAATAGTACACGGCATACCTGTCGAGCTGGATAAAGATGATATATCTCATTGCATACGCGAACAAAATTTAAATGGAGCTCCCATTGTCGAAGTAAAAATTGTTTATATTTATCCAGCTCATAATAAAAAACATCGCTCTTGTATTATAGAAACTACGCCTTCGCATAGACTATCGTTATTAAACAAGAGAAAATTAAATATAAAATGGATTGCTTGTAGTATTGAGGACCATGTGTCTGTGTTACAATGCTTTAAGTGTAACAGTTTTGGTCACATAGCTATTAATTGTAATAAAAAAATTTCTTGTGTATACTGTAGCAATGAACACACTCCGCAATCTTGTAAAAACAAAGAAAATTTAAAATGTAATAATTGTTTCGGGATCAATCCGACTAACACATACCCTTACGCGGCCAATGATAGATTCAAATGTCTGATTCTTCATAAAAAAATTGAGCGTAATATTGTTTGGATAAATTATGACTTATAATAATATAAATGATGTTAATCTTCGTATTGTTCATATCAATGCGCAACCCTTCGAAGCACATTTTTCGGACATTATATCTTTACTTAGCGATAAGAAACCGCATGTTTTAGCTATTAGTGAATCTTGGCTCAAACCCGGACGAGCATAGAGCTTTTTGAATATTCCATATTATAATTTTTATCGCGTTGATCGAATTAGCAAAGGTGGAGGAGGGGTTGCTATCCTTGTACATCATTCGATTTCGACAAGGATTATAGACTATTCACAACAGTCTGAAATATATATTAAAAGTTAATAAATATTTTTTTATTGGTCTTACAGTCCAATCAATTTCAACCAAAAATAAAATAAAATAAAATAAAAATAAAAAATAATAAAAATAAAAAATAAAAATTAAAAATAAAAATTAAATTAAAAATTAAATTAAAATGATAATGACAGTCAGACTGTCCTTGTTTACATTCACCCCCGTAGACTAATCTGAAAATAAAATATTAGCTGAAAAAATTCTTTGTTAGTAAAGTGCAGTCTGACTGTCCCCAACACCCTTACCTAATTGAAGACTTGTCCAACGTTTCGAGCTCGCTACGGCTCCTCATCAGGGACTAATCTAAACCTTATATTCTAATCTATATATAGTCATCCCCACCACCAAATTTCGTAAATTAAATATAAATTCCCCCTCTACACAAATTGTCCAAAACCAATCAATTTAATAAGGAATGATAAACACTGTCCAATCTACCAGACTCTAACATTAAATTCACATTATTTCGATTCTTGGAAATGTGAATACTTTCAAGACTCTCCCGTTTATACTTATTATTAATACCATATTCCAAAATATCCACATTCACAAAATCAAAAGAATGTAAAAACTTTAAACAATGCTCTTTTAAACCAGAAGTAATATGTGAGCTACGTAAACTATATTTATGCTCATAAATTCTCTTTTTTAAATATCTACCTATTTGTCCAATATAGTATTTATCACAATCCATGCAATTAATCTTGTAAACAACTCCTGATTTTAAGCATAAATCATCCTTATCTTTGCAATTATTAAACAATCTACTTAAATTATTGCGATTTTTAAAGAAAATTTGAATGTTATATTTCCGAAAATTTCTTTTTATTCTTTCAGATAATCCTCGAACATATGGTAAGACAATAATTTTGCCTCCGTTAAAATCAATTCCTGCACTATGTCTATTTTCGGTATTATAAATTTCAAACAATCTCTCAGCAATCAATCTATTAATAAATTGAATTGGATAGCCATTATTAATAAAAGTCTCTCTTACTATCTGTAAATTATTTTGTCTAAAATCTTTATGTGACAATTTAATTGCTCTGTCAACGACACCTCTCAATGCTCCAATTTTGTTTCCGAATTGGTGGTGTGAATTAAAATCTAAAAACCTACCTGACCAAGTAGGCTTTCTGTACCAATTAAGTTTTACCTTATTATTACTACATCTAATCACATTAACGTCCAAAAAACTTAACTGACTATTTACTTCAACCTCCCTTGTAAATTTAATTCTGTCATGCACAGAATTGAAAACATCCACCATTTCATCCACAAAAACTTCTGGAACAATTGTAAAGATATCATCAACATATCTCTTAAATATCATTGGTTCAAAAAGCAATTTTGACAAGGCTATACTTTCCAACTTTTCCATAACTAAATTAGCTATAACCGGTGACAAAGGCGACCCCATTGGACATCCGTATTTTTGTTCATAAAATTTATTATCAAATGAAAAAATTGTGTTATTAAAAACCAAATTAATTGCTTTAATAAATTCATTCATTGTCAATTTTGTATGCAAATTAATTTCATTTCACTTTTCCTGTATAATATCATTTAACAACTCTAAAGGTACATTTGTAAACAAAGATACTACATCCAATGAAATCATCTTGTAGTTTTTCGGAATAACAATATCTTTCATTTCATTGTAAAAACACCAACTATCCTTAATGTAAGAACTAGTTCTTCCAACTATCTTAACCAATATATTAGACAAAAATCTAGCAATATTATAAGTTGGGAAACCTATGGAACATATTATTATTCTAAATGTCAGATTTTCTTTATGAATCTTGGGAAGCCCATAACATTTTGCCACAGTTCCATTTTCACATTTTAAATACTTATATGTAGTATCATTTATATATTCATTTCTTTTCCAATTATTTAATAACTCTTTCAAATTATTTTGTAGCTTAATGATATGTGGATTACCAATCTTCAAATAAGTACTATCATCATTTAATATATTATTTATACAATTTATGTAATCAATTTTATTGGAAGCTACAGTTACATTACCTTTGTCATCAATTTTATTGGAACCTACAGTTACATTACAAAGGTAATGTAACTGTAGCTTCCAATAAAATTGATTACATAAATTGTATAAATAATATATTAAATGATGATAGTACTTATTTGAAGATTGGTAATCCACATATCATTAAGCTACAAAATAATTTGAAAGAGTTATTAAATAATTGGAAAAGAAATGAATATATAAATGATACTACATATAAGTATTTAAAATGTGAAAATGGAACTGTGGCAAAATGTTATGGGCTTCCCAAGATTCATAAAGAAAATCTGACATTTAGAATAATAATATCTTCCATAGGTTTCCCAACTTATAATATTGCTAGATTTTTGTCTAATATATTGGTTAAGATAGTTGGAAGAACTAGTTCTTACATTAAGGATAGTTGGTGTTTTTACAATGAAATGAAAGATATTGTTATTCCGAAAAACTACAAGATGATTTCATTGGATGTAGTATCTTTGTTTACAAATGTACCTTTAGAGTTGTTAAATGATATTATACAGGAAAAGTGGAATGAAATTAATTTGCATACAAAATTGACAATGAATGAATTTATTAAAGCAATTAATTTGGTTTTTAATAACACAATTTTTTCATTTGATAATAAATTTTATGAACAAAAATACGGATGTCCAATGGGGTCGCCTTTGTCACCGGTTATAGCTAATTTAGTTATGGAAAAGTTGGAAAGTATAGCCTTGTCAAAATTGCTTTTTGAACCAATGATATTTAAGAGATATGTTGATGATATCTTTACAATTGTTCCAGAAGTTTTTGTGGATGAAATGGTGGATGTTTTCAATTCTGTGCATGACAGAATTAAATTTACAAGGGAGGTTGAAGTAAATAGTCAGTTAAGTTTTTTGGACGTTAATGTGATTAGATGTAGTAATAATAAGGTAAAACTTAATTGGTACAGAAAGCCTACTTGGTCAGGTAGGTTTTTAGATTTTAATTCACACCACCAATTCGGAAACAAAATTGGAGCATTGAGAGGTGTCGTTGACAGAACAATTAAATTGTCACATAAAGATTTTAGACAAAATAATTTACAGATAGTAAGAGAGACTTTTATTAATAATGGCTATCCAATTCAATTTATTAATAGATTGATTGCTGAGAGATTGTTTGAAATTTATAATACCGAAAAAAGACATAGTGCAGGAATTGATTTTAACGGAGGCAAAATTATTGTCTTACCATATGTTCGAGGATTATCTGAAAGAATAAAAAGAAATTTTCGGAAATATAACATTCAAATTTTCTTTAAAAATCGCAATAATTTAAGTAGATTGTTTAATAATTGCAAAGATAAGGATGATTTATGCTTAAAATCAGGAGTTGTTTACAAGATTAATTGCATGGATTGTGATAAATACTATATTGGACAAACAGGTAGATATTTAAAAAAGAGAATTTATGAGCATAAATATAGTTTACGTAGCTCACATATTACTTCTGGTTTAAAAGAGCATTGTTTAAAGTTTTTACATTCTTTTGATTTTGTGAATGTGGATATTTTGGAATATGGTATTAATAATAAGTATAAACGGGAGAGTCTTGAAAGTATTCACATTTCCAAGAATCGAAATAATGTGAATTTAATGTTAGAGTCTGGTAGATTGGACAGTGTTTATCATTCCTTATTAAATTGATTGGTTTTGGACAATTTGTGTAGAGGGGGAATTTATATTTAATTTACGAAATTTGGTGGTGGGGATGAGTATATATAGATTAGAATATAAGGTTTAGATTAGTCCCTGATGAGGAGCCGTAGCGAGCTCGAAACGTTGGACAAGTCTTCAATTAGGTAAGGGTGTTGGGGACAGTCAGACTGCACTTTACTAACAAAGAATTTTTTCAGCTAATATTTTATTTTCAGATTAGTCTACGGGGGTGAATGTAAACAAGGACAGTCTAACTGTCATTATCATTTTAATTTAATTTTTAATTTTTATTTTTTATTTTTATTATTTTTTATTTTTATTTTATTTTATTTTATTTTTGGTTGAAATTGATTGGACTGTAAGACCAATAAAAAAAAAATATTTATTAATTTGTATATGGGCAGTCGACAGAAGTACAATTCAATTGTTTTATATATTAAAAGGCCTGAATTTCTTATTTGTATTCTATATGTTGGTAATTTACGTCCTTTTTTGTATAGTTTATAGTCCCCCTAAATGTGACTTTTGGAGTGACATTGAAGATGCATTTCTAAATTGCAATGCAGCTTACGACTTTTGCATACTCTTAGGCGATTTTAATATTAATTGGACAGTCACTTCTACCCCGCACACTATCTTAAAAAGTTTTTTTACTATATGTAAATTGAATACGATTGACTGCAAACCTATCACGTTGGAAGTTCGTCCACAATAAATTACATTGGTATTAGTAACCCTTCAAAGGTTATTTACTCCAACTAGACATACGTTACAAACATCTCTGAACATGATGCACTTATGTGTGACATATCTGTTGCGGTTCCATAAACGTCTATAACAAAATCTACCTTTCGTCAATTTCGTCATTTTGAAATTAATGCCTTTTTAATGGATCTTAGTCATATTGAGTGGGGTACCATTGATCACTATAATGATGTAAATGAGAAAGTTTCGCTTTTCTATAATTTCCTAAATTCGATATATGATATGCATGCTCCCTATGGCACCATTACTCGAAAAACTCGCAAATCCAGTCCATGGTTAACCCATGATATTAAAAAACTTATTAAATCCAGAAATAGAGCGTGGACTTGGTACAGGAAATTTAACCGCCTCACTGACCTTTTTACGTACAAGACTCTACGTAATAAAGTAATAAAATAACTCTCACATTACTACGCAAATAAGTTGCTAACAGCTGGAAGTAATACAGAGCTATGGAAATTAATTAATAAAATGGGTGTTACATCTAAGGTTAAGCAAACATTTCCACTTCCTACTAGTCTTGACGATCTCAACAAGTTTTTCATTGCTGATAATCAGGTTAGTGCACTCTCCGATCAAAGACTCACTGTGAGAATATCCCCAGATATTCGATTCTTTTTTCGCCACATTGAACCGATAGAAGTTGTCGAAGCTATTCTTACTATGCATTCTAATGCTCATGGGATTGATAACATCTCAATAAGTTATCTTAAACAAAGCCTGCCAATAATTTTACCCACACTTGGAAATATCTATAATTCTTCCTTACAATCAGGAATATTCTCAACTACTTAGAAAATTGCAAAGGTTATTCCAATACCTAAATATCAACCGCCATGTGAAATGAGTCATTATAGACCGATTAACATACTCTGCGCTACATCAAAAATTCTAGAACGTATTGCATATAAGCAAATTTCCGGGTTTATCACCGAAAATAAGATACTAGACAACTACCAGTCGGGCTTTAGAAAACTACATAACACACAAACATCTATATTAAAAATTTGTGATGATATTCGCCAAGCCTCCGATAACAAAGAAGTACTTGTTGTTGGTTGCGATTGACTTTTCTCGAGCTTTCGATTTGGTTAATATACCGTTATTATGCAGAAAACTGGAACACTTTGGTTTTTCTGATGCTTCGCTTAACTGTATTACCTCATTTTTATCTAATAGGAAACAATACGTAAGCTCAACTATAGGTGAAAATTCCTCTATGATTCAAGGTAGTTTACTTGTCCCATCGTTGTTCTCTCTATTTATTAATGATGCTCCATTAGCTTTCCAATATAGTAAACATCACCTCTACGCTGACGATTTTACCATTTACATTAGAGGGCAGTTTAGTGATTTAGAAATAATAATTATGAAGATGAACATTGACCTTCATAATCTATTTGTTTGGGCGACTTTTAATGGCCTTTCTATCAACGCCAGTAAAATACAATCCATTTGGTTAGGTACTGGGAACTTTGTGAATCGCCTCTGATTTAACGTCACTTCACTTAAACCACGATAGAGTTGCATACACTAATACTATTAAAATACTCAGTATTACCTTCGATAGCTCCTTAGCTTGGGCCCCGCAATGCATGCTCACCGCAAGGAAATGTTTTGCAGCGTTAGCAAGATTACGCAAATGCAGTAACTGCCTTACACGTCAGTTAAAAGTAAGACTTATTAAGCAGCAGTCTTCCCATACTTAGATTATTGCTGTTCTCACTTTCTTGATCTTTCCGCTGAACTGATGTTGAAGTTACATCGCTGTAAGAACGCTGCAATTCGGTTCGCTTTAGACCTTAAAAAATCCGATGATATTTCCTCCGCTTACAGGACCCTAGGAATTTTATCATGTACTGAGACACGGTGAACCACTTTATATTTATAATAAGCTAAAATTTAAAAAAACTATCAGTTTAGCTTCGCTCCGTGACATTGACCTATTTATGAATAGGGCACGATTATCACGCAATATGTACTCATTCACCATTGCTGCTTCACGTTTATGGAATGAGATACCAGCACATATAAGATCTTCCTGTAAAACCTCTGCTTTTAAGCCTGCGCTGATCCAATTCTATAGAGAACATTATCTTAGTAATTGATTTATGATACATATAAGCACCTCCTAAGTAATGTTAATATTATTATTTCTTTTTCTCTTGTATTATTATATTTTACTTTTATCCTATTATATTATTATATTTTTATATCTATATTTTTGGAAAGTGTTGATATATATGTAATATTGAAATTATGATTAATTTGTGTTATCATATACAGCTTGACTATTATTGTAATATTGCTATGCTGGCCTATGCACAACCACGAATCCTTAGGCTCTAATAAATACAATTCTAATTCTAATTCTAAAAATTCTCTCTCTCTCTCTCTCTCTCTCGATTTCTGTGTGTCTCTCTCCCTATCTGTATGGAAGACGAGCCCAATCGGGCAAAAGTGGTTCGTGCTCGAAGAACCTCGAAGCAAATGATTCTTCGAAATAATTGGGCATGTGGCAGTCGTACCGTTAGAGCAACGTAGAATGGTGAATTTTGAATGGTACATAAACATTTGTTTACCAGAAGTGCTTTGTGAAATGGGAAGAAAGAACCGGCAATGAAGGACTATTCTTTATCATGACACTGCGAGCTCTCACACATCGGTTCACACAAACAAATTTTTGACAAAACAAAACATCGAATTAATGGATCATCCTTCCTGTAGCCTTGATTTGGCACCCAATGACTTTTTCTTATTCTGACACATCACAAATAAATTGCGTGGTCAACGTTTTTCCGCTCCTGAAGAAGCTGTTCGTGCATTCAAAAATCATGTTTTGAAGGTATCTCAATCAGAGTGGAAAAGTGTTACGAAGATTGGTTTGAGAAGATGCAAAAATATATTGATCATCATAGAGAATACTTCAAAAAAAAATAAAGTCATTTTCAATAATAAATTTCTGTCTTTTCATTATTAGGCTCAAAATAGAAATAGTAATCTACGTACCGTCTAACTAAAAATGAATTAATTGTATTTAAAAGTAACTGTTGTAATTTATTTAAACCATTAATTTACATTAAATGCTTTATTAAGAAATAATGGTTATAATACTTTACTTATATGTATCCAATACACAGAAGTAGCATGAAGAGAAAAAGATATATTTATATGTATATTACAGGAGAGTGTACTGTAGTTATGGCGATGTTTTATATGATATACTGGTGGCTGTGAAGACCTGTTTTACAGCTGTTCACGGTGATGTCGTTCCAACCTAGACAATAAAACTGTTGGCCTGTTTTTCACGATCCTTATCCGAGTTTATGCATATTCGTGTAACATCGTTATAGTCTTACAGTGACTTGTAAGCTACATCTGTTCTCATCCATAGAATTATACTGATAAACCAAATGATGCAGCAGATTGCAAAGAAGACTTTGAAAGAATACGAGCGTTAGAAAGGTTGGTGGAATAATTGCAATATTTTTTAAACAAAAAAATCATCTCAACTCTTACCTGCCTAGAACTGATGCAGTATCGCCAATAATATGGCAATTTTATTTAACGATGTGATAGAATACAGAACCTCTGGCTTTGGTTTCTCTTCAGATAATTAATTTAAAAAATTATAATTTAATATCAAAAATTGGTTCACAGTGTTTTACTTTTAGCAGTTATGCCTTGTAGCTGACAGGTCTGCTATTTCGATCCAGTTATTGGAATCCTAGATTTATTATGGTCATTTCTCATTCGCCATCACTTAGGAATGAGGAAAATTGATTTGAAAAAATTGTTATGAGGGTTGAAACGCACACGAAGACTGTCAAGCTAGAAGTGTAGTTTCTTTTTTTCGTAAGCTGCAATCCCTTCTCCTAAGTAAGACATCCAGCAGGCCTAGTGCTTATTACAGCGATTGTTGCCCGGGTTTGTCGATCCTTTCCGACTATATTAGTTAATCGAACTTACGGAAACTCAATCGTCATTTCCGCTGAAGCCACCCAGCCAACTGCAGGGGCCCACCACTAGTGATATTCTCGGATAATCGAGCCAATTTGAAGGGAAAGAATTTGAAATTGTAACAAGTTCCGAAAGGATTCTGAGAGAAAACAAATTGAAAATTTTTCTCTCAAAAATAATATAAAGTGGGAATTCAACCTTCCAATACGTTTACATATGGGGAAGTATGGACACGCCTAACATGGTTTGTAAAAATAGCATTAGCCATAGTTTTAAAAAAGCAAACACCAAAGGAAAAAATGTCGTCATTAGTTTAAATTGAACAAAGCGTAACTTCGTTGTTCCCTTACTTATAGTGTGTCCCAAAAGCTTTAAGACCGGAGGTACAATAGATCAATAAAAATATAAAATTTTCTGAAAAACTTTTTATTCAAAATAGTTTCTATTAGAAGTAATACACAAGTTGGCGCAATCTTCCAGTCTCTTCATGCTTTTTAAAAACCGCTCGTTTGGAATACTTTTTAATTTCGTTGTCACAGCTTCTTGCATCTTATCTATGGATCAAAAAGGTGCGCTTTCAAATCCATTTTTAATTTTGGAAGCAACAAGTAGGCAGAGGGGCTCAAATCAGCCGAGTTCGTCGGAGCTGAATAAAGTAATCATTTTTTGGCCAAAAATTGAGTGTTAGTTGCCGCCCTATGTGCTAGTATATTTTCGTGCAAGAGAAAAAAAGAGCGATCTTACCACAATTCGGGTCTAACACGTGAAATTTTTTTATACAGGCGATCGAGAATACAGCATTCATTAACTTTAATGATTCGGAACAATAGTTTGAAGAAAAATTGCTCTTTCTTTTTGGCAGTTAGCACGTGTTGAACGAAACTCGCGCACCTTCGCTTTTCAAATAGTTGATTATAATACGTTAAACGATAGATTTTGGTATTCCACGAAGTTCTTTAATCAATCTGCAATTATTATCTGCAGTTATGGTAATGCTTTAATACAGCTGCGACTTTGACGATGTAATTGTCATTCTTCGTTCCGCATGATCGCCCGCTCCTTTCGTCATTTTCAATCGACTTCTTCCCTGAGACAAAGATGTTATACCACCAAAATAGTATCACGAAACATAACACATTGATCATAAGCCATTTTTAACATTTCCTTCATTTCCATTGCACTTTTACCGTCTTTAAAGCAAAATTAAATTGCAACACATTCATATTATCACAACATATTCGTCGTAAACAATGACAGGGACCACTTTGATACTCCCACGCAAACTGCTATTGAAGAGATGTATTTAATCATATTAACTTCAAACTTTGTAAGTCTGTATCTTCCCGCATTGTATCATAGCTTGCCCACGCGTCGTTGAACCTGCAAGGAGTGGGTAGCCCGCGAGCTACCATCTTATATGGTAACGCGCTATAGTATTGTTAATACATATATTGTTATTCTTTCCGTGTTCCCCTGTTCACCGTTTCAGCTGGAGCTAGCGTGTGTGCGCAGTCAAACACACACACACGCAGAGAGATAGAAAGAGAGGCAGATACGGCTACGTGAGTAAGACGCTATACACGGTAAATGCAATGCTAAAACTGGCGTTACAAATTGTGCCCAAAGCGTGAGGACAGTCACACGAAAATATATATGTTATGTATATAAAACCCTCTGTTCGCTTTTTCTCCCGGATAAATGCGTAAAATACGAAGTAGCTGCAAATGGCCGTCTGTACATGCAATACCGCGCAGCACGAATGAGCGGACATCTTGGGTTATGTGCGCAGTAAGATAGCAGTAGGCTACTGGTAGCAGCAGCCAGCTTACAGCAACCAACATTATGCTGTGCTCTATACCTTTATTTATAATAATGCTATGATCCCCTTTTCCCCATATTGTTAATAAATTTAATAGCCTTATCGCGTCGTCCTTGCTTTTCCTTTTACACATATACTGCATAGAGACAAGCTAATAAGCAAGACAAAAATATATTCTATTCTATGTATGAATGATCCAAAATATTATTCACTATTACTTATATCGATGACAAGTAGCTCAGCAAGAAATATTTAAGCTCTCTCAAAGTGAAAGGTAGAGAGAGAAAGTAGCTAGTAATGAGACCTGGAAACAATTACCGGTGTTTACCTTCGATCCCTGGAATTCTTGTTGTGCTATTTCCCCAAGCACAAACAGGGTCTTGGGACAATAAATAATATATATATAATTTCATGAATATAATTTATATTATATACCTCTAAGTATGTATATGAAATGTTATAATAATATATATAAATTTACATATCTATTTCCCCACATGTATGTTGTCCTTTACATAAAAATATGTTATCAAGTTGGCATCGGCTCTTTTTAAGCCCATATCGTTCAGACCCTTTGAGAGGACTAACCGCCTCTGTAGCTGTTAGAAATAAATATATAAAATATATTAGTTAATAGACCCAATACCAGCTCCATTTAAGTCACACATATACATGAGCAGCCATATCGTACCGTAGCATCAGCGCTGAGCATTGTAACAGACTCCTCTTATACAGGAGTAAATATTTTAGCAATTTGAAAAGCATACCTGGTTGGAAATCATCACACCTTTGGAGAAAACAAGTTTCCCGCTGATCTATAATTATTTATAATAATAATTTATAATATAATATATATTTATAATATAATTTTATCTAGAATAATTTATAATTTTTCAAAAATAAAGTTATTGATGAAATCGACATCAATAACTATAAGTAGACTTTTAGTAAACAAGAGGACATTTTTTCACCTTTTTTTTTTGTACCTTTTCTAAAAACAAGAACCAGCTCCCTCAGCACATAGCAAGTGCATGAAACTACTGCACAGATGAACAGTAGCAAACAGATTTTTAAAATTACTTTTATTACACAATCAGTTAAAATTTTGCAAATCTGTAAAGTGCATCCGATTCGAGACAATCTCAACATATAGGTAAACAATTTTTAACGATAAGCACTGAAAAATATAGAAATTGAAAAAATAAGCCACACGTTTACTCAGATAGTAGCAAGGAGAAAGTAATTATAAATAAAACACAGAATTACATCATGTAGACTAAGGAAGTTTAAGCACCAGGGTACATGGAGTAGGTGAGATAGTGTATCTTAGAAAGTAAGCATAAACTATACACTGCAAGTGTATGACAGGTGCTGAAAAAATTGAAAGGAGCAAAAACACAGGAAAGAAGTGGAATTTTCCCATTCTAAAAATTGCTCCTAGTTGATAATAATACGTATAATGGTGGAAATTATTTTCAGGAGGATAAACAAATAATCTCAGATTTTCAGCTAAATACTAAAGTGCAAAAATATCCCACTAACGAGCCTGATGCAAGACTTTATAAAGAGGTACATACATATTTATAAAAAGGTACATAAAAAAACGAAAGAAGGCTACGTACAGATAGCTAAATAACAATTAATAACCATAATTAAATTAATAATCATTAATTAAAACAGTGACAATAAACAAACAGTGAAATTCAATTGAAAAAGATAGTGAAGTGAATGGCGCTATTTATCAAACTAAATAGTAGTTACCAGTTATAAAATCATTATGAGGTATAAACAAATTTTGATTTATAATTTTATCTTTGAGTTCATTCTCTTTTTCCAAGCTTGAAAACTTGGTACTATGATGCTTCACCTATGAAGAATATACAAGTCCGATGAAGTTTACTGAAACTTAAACTATTTCTAAGATAGTCATAATTTCATGGTAACCTAGAACAAATGTGATAATAGAGCAGTAAATAGTAAAGGTGTGTTGCTTATAGTAACACACACTTGCTATACGCTTACCAGTAATATATAATATAGTGAATTTAAATAATATTAATATCGTAAACAACACTATCAATATTTAATTACATAGACCTTCTCTTTTCTATGATTTCTTCTTTTTTTTTTATTGAACTAGATGTGGGTAACACATTTAACTATAACACATAAGGATAAATAATGTAGCTATACATGTCTATTAAAATAAATGAATAATAAATACACATATACGAGGCATTATTTATTCAAATAATATAAATAATAACAAATAATCTACACATAAAAATAAAATATTATACACATAAAATAAAATAGATAAGTATGATCAAATACAAATAAATAACAACATGAACCACATGCAGTAATAAACGGGATCAAACACATGATCAATATTTTACCCTTAACCAATCATATGACTGGACATAAAGTATAACTGAAAATTCCTTTTCAGCAGGATATAATATAAATATCTATAACATTCGTTGGTAAATCATTTTAATATAAAGGATATAAACTTAATTGGACGAGAAATATAAAATAATGTCAACGGTATGACTAAATAATAAAAATAACAAATAAATAAAGAATATAGAAATTTTAAGATAATTAACTATATACGACCAGATCAAAGTCTTCTAATCTGCAATAATAGTGGTGGTCAAGGAATCATAATACTATCACTGTCAATAAATAGTGAAGATGATATAAATAAAGAATAATATTAACATTAGGGATAAATAGATAATATTGGAGATATTAATAACCAACAGACTATAAGTATTAAATAGATTAGTATAACTTATAAGCACAGGATTATCATAATTAGTAATTACTAACACATATTAAATCTAAGAAAAAATTAATTGAATTAAATAACAATTTTAAAACAAAACAGTAAGTAAAACTTAAACTATGAGATAGTGAAACATGTTTTTTATGATATACAATATCCAGTAGTACAAGTACTATACAATAGTACCAAACAATACATTCTAGTTATTAACGTTGAATTATTAATAACTAACCCAATTAAAGAAATAAGCTATACGTTGTGAAGGATAATTGTTGACATAAACGTATGATAATGCTAACATAATGTTAACAGAAATTGTTAACACTAATATGAGTATTATTACAACTACATAACTTAGTAGACGTAAACCAGAATAGAAGAACATTCAGAAAAATAATATTATACTACTGTCGCTACTAGTCCCTCATCAGGAACTAGTAGCGACTCATCAGGAGCCGTAGCGGGCTCGAAACGTTGGACAAGTCTTCAATTAGGTAAGGGTGTTGGGGACAGTCAGACTGCACTTTATTAACAAAGAATTTTTTCAGCTAATATTTTATTTTCAGATTAGTCTACGGGGGTGAATGTAAACAAGGACAGGCTGACTGTCATTATAATTTTAATTTAATTTTTAATTTAATTTTTATTTTTAATTTTAATTTTATTTTTTATTTATTTTTATTTTTATTTTTTATTTTTATTTTTAATTTTATTTTATTTTTAGATTGAATTGATTGGACTGTAAGACCAATAAAAAATATTCATTAAGTTGTATATGGGCAGTCGACAAAAGTACAATTCAAATGTCGAGGAATTCATCGAACGATTAGAGAAAACAATAAATAGTCTGGACATCCCAGCAACGTCTATATTAAAACTAATCCCTGGGATACTGGGTGGAGCAGCACGAATCTGGGCCAGATCCCTCTACAAAAATTGGCGGACGTTAGAGGAGTTCAAAACCGCTTTGCGCCGTCAATTTAGATGAATTGTCTAAACGCTACGATTACAGGAGGAACTACGCGATCGAACACAAGGTTCTAAAGAACCATAGATTCGTATCTCCGGGACATGCGCGTCTTGATCGATAAGATGGCGCCCGCGCTAGCCCTCGAAACACAACTGGACCGTATCTATCGAAACTTACACCCTTCGTACATAGAGAAAATCGATAGATGTGATTTCAAATCAATAGGTGAGCTGCAACTGATCGGGCAGCAGATAGAATTGAAAAAAGAGCTCACACGGAGTTATAAAGAGCCACCACCTGCAGAGAACTGCATGGTGAGTACAGCAGCCTGCTCCGTATCAGAAAGAAAGAGCAAACGCTCTAGATTAGCAGCCATCGAAAATGAAAAATCATCAACCAACAAAAAGACTATGACAATAGAGGAGCCATCAGCCTCGATATGAAACAGACGCGACAAAGAACAACCACATCAGTACAACAACTGATAGGAGTCCAGAAGAAATTATAGTCCGGCTCCCAGCGGTACCAGAGACTCGCCACCGCGACGGACCGAGGACAGGTCAAGGACGCCACCCAGAGGTCGCTCACCATCCCCCAGACACCGAAACCCCACACCACCCCCTTTTTACCAGCCCCATCACATTCCCGTAATAGATACACCTCACCACATACGTTCAAAGACTTCCCATCCAGCCATACCTCTCGGAACCCCTCTCGGTATCCAGATAACGACATTATTTATACTCAAGATTGAAAACGGCGACTCGCGAAAGAACACTCGATCGCGAATATCGATCGTCAAGCAATAACAGCAGCTGGAACGACTACACATGTCGAAGCAAACGGCCGCCCAGGTCACCGAGCCGAGAATATAAACGAAGCTATAAAAGATATCGCAATGAGTAGCAATCACCACCTAGACGAAACAATAATAGACGTGATAGCAATGACTACCGTTCGCTACGATGTGAAGACTCGCGAAGAGGGGAGAGGGTTTAGGAGTCGGCCCTAACACCCCTCATAACACGACTCCACTCGCTGAAAACAGCGACCAGTGCCCCGAGGCAAAGAATGTTTCAAATACACATCCAAACCTCAGAACCAAAGAAGAGAAATATCGGCTTTTCCTGAACATGGAATTAATGGGCAAAGTTTTTCCCGCACTGATTGATCCGAGAGCATGAAAGTCATATATAGGCCCAGCTCTAGGGAAAATAGTGAGATCGTAATCTCATATATGCAACTACGCGCCGGAAAAATATGCGCAAACGAGGGCGAAGTCAATCTACTACTGAATATAGACGACCAACAAATAAAAGCCAGATTTCAATTCGACGACCAACAAATAAAAGCCATCAACTTTGCTGACGCAACATGGCACACGCTTCGGAAACTCATCAGGCGTTTTGTTACACATTAAAACAGCCTGAGTGAGACCATGACAGGCATAGCTGCCGTCAACAGCGTAGCTCGGCTAGGCAGTCTAGAACGCAATGAGCTGAACAGGGTACTAAACAACTAATATCTGAACCGAGCGCAAAGCTTCCGCTAGCCCGCATGCGGTAAGTAGGCGCATGCAGAAATTGATCGACTCCTAGCCGAGGACATCATCGAGCCATCCAAGAATCCGTGGAGTAGTTTCCCGATAATAGTGCCTAAAAAGGACGGCAAAATTAAATTTTGCATTGATTATCAGGCAGTCAACGCTATCACCAGAAAGGGCTTATCTCCATTACCACATATGGACGTCCTTCTGGATAACCTATGGGATTCTAGGTATTTATTGAAAATCGACATAAGCCAAGTCTACCATCAACTCCCACTGGACGAAAACAGCAAGGAGATCACCGCTTTCGCTATCCCACAAAAGGGCCTTTTTCAATATAAGCGTCTGCCTTATGGACTGACAAATGCCTCCAGAACATTCCAGAGAGGTATGAACCTCGTCTTCGGACCGGAGTGGCAACCATACATCTTCGTTTACATGGACGACATCATTGTCGCCACGAAGACTTTCGAGCAGCCTACTCAAGAACTAACGGCGGTAATTAGCCGCTTAAATGAGGTCGTTCTCTAAATCAACAGGGAGAAATCCGAGTTCTGCTGCCCGCAGGCCAAATACCTGGGATACATTGTTGACGAGGACGGGCTCCGCATGGATCCGGAGAAACTTCGTCCCGCAAGCGATTACCCGAGGCCTTTACTAATCTGTTACAATTACGGGCCTTTCTAAGCATAGTCCGGTTGCTCGGTTCATAAAAGACCTTGCAAACATCAAGCTGCCCTTGACGAAGCTACTGACAAAAATAATCAAATGGCACTGGAACCAGGCGCAACATGAAGTTTTTGATAAGCTCCGTATACTGTTGACGCAAGCGACTGTACTAGCGCGCCCCGTGAAAAACGAACCTTATACCCTGCAAACAGACGCAAGTAACTACGCCCTCGGCGCGGTGCTAAGCCAGAACAATCTAGGCGAAGAGCACCCAATCGCGTATACAAGCCAGACACTTACCCAGGCAGAATCAAATTACACGGTCACCGAAAAGATGTCTGGCTGTCCTATGGGCCGTGGGAGAGTTTTACGGTTACTTGGTAGGTGAGAAATTGACGGTCATAACAGACCACAGTAGCCTAAAATGGCTCCACGCACTCAATGATCCGACAGGCTGCCTAGCAAGATGGGCGAGTGCGTTACAGGCGTATAATATGACAATAGTGCACCGAAAAGGAGCATTACACCATGAACCAGATGCCCTCTCAAGACCCCCCAATATCCCGAATCTCCACCGCAACCCTCCCAACCATTGAGGAAGACAACTGGTAAGAGATTATAACCAAAGAAATCACACAACACCCGGAAAAATATCCCGACTGGACAATAAGAAACGGCCTCATTTACAAACACCGCACAAGTGAGCTCACGCACATATTAGGCAAAAACGAGGAAGACTGGAAGCTAGTAGTACTGATAAGTGACAGAGAAAGAGTGTTGCACGAATGTCGCAACACTCCGACATCAGGGCACTTCGGCGTCGAAAAAACGTCCCATAAAGTTAGTCAAAACTACTACTGGCCTGGAATGCGAAGAGACGTACACCAGTGAGTCAAGCACTATCCAAAATACTAAATTTATAAGGTTTCTTAACACGGGGCCACAGGATTAATCGCACAACGTAACATAGAAGGGCCGTGGACCAGCGTTGCAGCAGACATTATGGGGCCCTTCCCGGCTAGTAAGGGGTAGAACAAATACCTCCTCGTATTTTAGAACCTATTCAAAAAATACGTAGATATCAGGCCACTTAAACGGCGAACGGTCAAATAATCGCTAAAGCATTTCAGGAGCAAATAATCTTCAAATGGGATTGTCCGAAGTACCTGATAACAGACAACGATACAGAATCTGCGAAGAATTGGCTCAAGAACAAACGAACTGAATGGGGCGTTACACACCAAATAATAGCACCATACCATGCCCAGGCAGACCCAGTAAAACGAGCGAATCAAATGGCTATCATCAAAACGATGACAGCCACATTCATGAAAAATGACCTCAAAGATTGGGACTTACACCTCCTAGAACTAGCATTTGCAATGAATAACGTTGTGCACGCGAGCACACAAGCGTCGTCGGCCTTTCTGAAATACGAAAATACATACCGACAATCTCAGGAAGCGGCGTTGCAAATGCAAAGTTTATCGTAAACAGATTGACTGAGTCATATAAAAATGTCGCCAGCAATTCACACAATGGTGAAAGACCACTTAAGTATCGCTGGCCAAAAGCAGGTTGAGTATTATAACAAAGGCCGAAGGCAAGAGAACATTCATGTGAATGACTGGGTGTGCAGACGTAATAATGTCCTTCGTCAGGCCCAGACAAATTTGCGGCAAAATTAGTGCGCAAATTTGTAGCACCTAGTCAAATCATAAAAAAGATTTCCCCCGTAGTTTTCAAAACTAGGGATCTGAACGATGGGAGGATATATACAGTCCATATGTCGGACTTCAAAAAATACTATCTCCCTAACACTCAAAATTTTATTCCAGATCCCGGCAATAACAACGGAGGTCGATATTAACCGACCAATCGCGCCAACCAGTAGGAATAAGCATCCTAAGGAGTCACGCCTCTGAGCAAGGAGAAGCGTGGGGGTGAACCCTAAAGAATGTGAAAGCACCGTGTCGGCAAGCACGTCCGGGTTCCTCAATATAACGCATACCGACGTCAACCTTATAGAAGACCAGGCTTTCAAAGAACCCGAACAAGGGCAAACGAACCATATCGATTTCCCTGATAGACATCGACATATCTGAAATAGATAACGTCACCCCCGTAAACCCCAGCCCCTATCCTTATCGAACAATCCACACTGCGGCAGTGCGACAATCCCCCCCCCCCCCATTGACACTTATCTTTGAGAACGACGACAGCCGCGGAGTAGAAAACGCATAGGAGTATGCAGGTCCGGAAAGAAGTAAAACTACCACAATATCACTAGATGAGGACCGTCCGAAAAGACGTAAAACTACCACACCATCTAGAGAAGGAGAAGAGAGAAGAGTAAGACGGAGCCGCTAGACGCGTCCCATAGAAAGGTGATCGTAGAGCGCAACCCGCGAGACGCAATACCATACACGTCCGCGAGGCAAATCAAATCTATTTCTACCCTACCGTATCAACCAGGCCCGAAAATCCGTCAGCCCGCTCCCAAAAAGCAGCTCGTATATAAGACGGCTGCTCCAATTGTTTATGTAAACACACCATAGGACGGCGAAGTGCGTCTATACCGTGGCGATCGCTGCGCCATCATGCACTCAGTCGCAAAACAAAAGACAGGCCGTTGGAAAACCCGCCCAAACTCTCAAGGTGACAAACAAACAATGGAGCAGAAAAAGATTATAACATCTACACAGTATAAAATAGCTAACGATGACAAGGCCAGGGTTGACAAAGAGATCCCCAGTATAGTACAGTTCCCAGATGAATCTCCAAAATGGAATCCGTTCAAACTACCGTCACCAACGATGCTAAGAAGTGCCATCAGATGAGCTGCTGGCGACGCACAATACCACCAGCTCAGTAGGAGCACTACCGGCCCTGATGGACCTAAAGGTATTGCCGCCCCCAATTTTACTCTCCCCCTACGCCCACATTCTTCACCACATGTTAAGATAATTTCATAATTCGGAATTGTGCCCAATAAGCACACAACTGCACCCCCATACGGCTGTTGGAATTGTGGTGAAACAGGACATGGTTATGCCACCTGCCTATACCTGCGAAGCAAGAAATTTTGTTATAAGTGTGGCAGGGCCGATCACGACGTGCGCACCTGTGCATGTATCCAAGACCGTGCAACATCAGTCGTATCAACTTGGGAGGAGGAGGGCGCTGCACAGCCGGAGACACAGGCGAAGACGACACGACAGGCATCTACGCAAAGTGTGTAGGATAGGGAAGAGGCACGAGAGAGTAGCGAGGACCCCACAGTTGCGCAAACTCTGCAAGAGGTGGCAGGCGCAACGAGAAATACGCAATGCGTTATGATCCTCATGCCAGAGGTAAAGGTTTATATGCAAAAATGAAAGTAGACCTACAGCGCACATGGCCCCAGAACTACCAGCGATTGTCCCTGTAAGCGTACAAAGGTTAACCCATTACAAATGACCACTATAGATCCCCTCCAATATCGCTACAAGTGACTAATACAGTTTTTCTCAAGACAGTTACAAATGGTCAATATAGATTCCCCTCAATACTGTTACAAATGGCTCAGATAATTTTCCCCAATTACAAATGGCTAATATACAAATATACGAATGGTGTAAATAGCCTCTGATTTATTAGCTATTGTACCGAAAAGCCGTTAATCTTTGAGCAAATTACAAATACCTAATATTGTTCTTCCCCGGAAGTAATTACGAATGGCTAATATTGTTTTCCCCCAATGTCGCCCCCATGATTACCTCTAGCCCTACCGCGAAATCAGCCCAGTAGAGAATGATGCCAATTGAAATCATGAAAGAGATGACCGGGATACGCAAACTATTAGAGCCAGCTCCCGTGAGTAGAAGCACTACCAAGGCACAGCGTCGGCAGGCGAGAATGCGTAAAAGTAAGTGAGCGAACGCTGGCTTAAGAAAGGAATTAAACTACTTACCCGTTCCACCAACGCTGCACCTGACGCAATCAGTTGGAACAGCCCTAATGATATACGTTGTTTCAGCAACTAACTCGCCAAGAAGAGAGAAGAAGACAAAAAGGCAGCAGATTAAGTCACTTACATTGCGAAGCACAAGAAGAAGTGTGCATTACATAACGAAGCGTTAAACTAGAATATATTCTTACTTTTAGTGTAGGTTAAAAAACAAACCGTTAGAAGTAATATTAGTATTAGGATCAGGATAGGTAGAAAATTTAATTAAAATACTAAATTGGACATAGATTAAAACTAGAATTAGATTAGAGTAGATTTAGGTTAATAAACGAAATTATAGTGCTTACATCTAGAATTTACCATTATCAATTAACATTAGGAATAGCAATAACAACATAGGTTTATATAGTCATCACAACATATACATAAAATTATACGTGTCAACAACAATTTCGATTCCTGTTCACACCGGCGGTTTAATCAATAATGTTTAATACCGGCAAGGAATACCCACTCCACCTGACTAACTTTATTTCCTTTTTTTCCTTTTATCATATCGCCACCGTTAATCAACTCAACGCCGCGCACAGTATTTAAGCGAATGACCAGCATTCCGATCACACGATTCCCGTAGGTTTTGGAAGGGGGAGTTTGTGACGACCGTTATCACGGTCGTGTATTTTCGCGACTTTAAAACCACTGCTCGCGTGCGATCGGGATTACGACGTTCGCGAACCGCGAGAGTGTGCGGAGTTCGAACGGAAAACGGAGCAACGAAGACCATAGGAGTGCTCTTCCTCATTCCTGCCTATTCCGTCACGGAAAGTGCGGTACCGCACAGCACCACGTTATAACCGAGAACCACAGCCCTGGACACTGAGAGGCCAGCTCGCTCGACTTTTCCGACCGACCACATTTCGACACCTAGTTCAGGCAAGGAGGCTTTTGCCACCCACAGTGCAGTCCGAGCCGTATCCATCTCTCCCTGGCCGTCGGTAACATCCTCGGCATCGCTCGACTCGAATCACAAAGAGATCGAGAAACGCCGCAAGCACCCACACCGTCAACGATCAAACGTGCGAGAGAGAGAGAGAGAGAGAGAGAGAGAGAGCGAATCGCTCCACACGAAGGACGCCGCTACCGACGAATGAGCGAGAGGGAAAGAGTAAGGGTGAAAGAGACAGCTGCAGCTTCCTCGCGGCAAGTAGTTTTGCCTTATTTATATTGATATTGCGTGTCGCTATTCAGATTGCCTTCGCCCGCCGTCGTGTGCATTGTTGTAAAATATGCGAAGTCCGCAATTCACGTAAACGACCGTTCATAATTGTTCCCCCCACGTGTCCGTTTCCGTATCGTCCAATGTTCCCGTCCAAGTCTGTATCTTCCCGCATTGTATCATAGCTTCCTCACACGTCACTGCACCTGCAGGGAGTGGGTAGCTCGCGACTTACCGTATTATATTGTAACGCGCTATAGTATTGTTAACAAATATATTGATAATATTGTTATTTCCCCCGAGTTATTCTTTCTGTGTTCCCCTGTTCACCGTTTCAGCCGGAGCTAACGATTGTGCGCAGTCAAGCACGCACACACGCACACAGACACAGAGAGAGAGAGAGAGAGAAAGGCAGATACGGCTACATGAGTAAGCCACTATACACGGTAAGTGTAATGCCAAAACTGGCGTTAATATATGTATGTATATATATATATATCAATATAATAACTACAGGGAATGATGGTATATATATATATATATATATATATATATATATATATATATAATTACCATATTGCTTGTTAATATATTATGTTATTCTCCCCACAGATATGAATTTGTACCCCTTTCCCCCAACGGTCATTCGACCTGTTTATATGAAAATATATTTTATATTAAATTTAGTACTACTACTCTGTCATAAAATCAGAGTTGATTTTTGCATAAATCAAACCGAGAGAGAGAGAGAGAGAGAGAGAGAGAGAGAGAGAGAGAGATATGCCCCTAAAGCCAACATAACCTGCAGAACACATGTACATGCCTGTACACAACAATAGTCAGGGGCAAAAATATAGGAAGGAGTCCGAATTTTTAATTTCTGTAAAATGCTTTTAGTGAGTACTTATCCACGGATTGGTGGAAATGATTTAGAGGAATTGCATGATTATTAAAATTTTAAAATTGCATGATTATTAAAATTAGAAATAATAAGGAACAATTTTTGAACATCGACATATACCATACTGCCATACGGCTGACAACTAGAAGAAGTCTTTTTGAGTGATATCTTACCAAATTTAGCACCGTCGTTGAACGTACATAATAATATATACATGCATCCTTAATATGAATGTAAAATATAAATAAATAATAATTTAAATAGACAGATAATCACCTAGACACTTATATGAACAGATAGATGAGTGACATACATAAAGCACGTATAGGTGACACAACTGAACAGTTCCTTGCAATAAATTAAGAGAGCAAATATAATATAACATTTCAAATAAAGAATACATATAATTGGTTAACATTGATAATAATAATTCATAACAATTTTCAAAACAAAGGGAGTGTAGGTGAATAAAACTCATAATAATTTTTATTGAATGCTATCACTCATGATACTAATATAAATATAAGTTTTAAAAATTTAATTAATTAATAATTATTATATTGTGGCTTAATCACTAAAATTTTTAAAAAGAAAACTAAACCAATAGGATTCGCTTTTGTGAAAGGTAATAATTATTATATTTTAATCAACGAGACAGATATATATTAACAATATATCCAAAAAAAGAAAATATATAAATAAATTAAATAATGATAAGATAAGTAATATAAACAATCACAAAAAACAACCGGATTGCTAGTAATCAGGATGTGTGATAACAATTCGATTGTGGACAAAATAATTAATAAAATTAATAACATCAACTAAATAAACAATAAATATTATGATAATAATAAATATGTAACAAAGATAATAACCATAAACAAATCTCCCATAAATTATTGGAAGAAGAAACTTAATAATAACCGACAAGTAATACTTTTCTACAAGATTAGTAACATTGAGGGACATTGTTATAAATAATTTCAATAGTTTAAATAATTTCAAAATTTCTGATAAGACCTTATTATAGTCAAAACAAAAGAAAACGAACAGATAAGCCTATATAATATATACACTATTAAATTTTCAGTATAATTAAATGAACTAACCGTGATTATAAACAATTATCAATAATCCAAATGATTGCAACAATACCTACATCTCATAGATAATTAGACTATACGCTAATCAAAGGAAAGGAATATCCATAGACGAGTAAAACAAACGAATTTGGAAAAAAAACACATAAGCCAGCATAAATAAATAATTCTACAGAAATATATAAACAAATTAAGTTTAGTAATAATCAAAGGATATAGACCTATAAATAAACTAGATAATCAAACTAAATTAACCGTTAAGCTCACGAAAAGAAAACATAATATTTATATTGTAACATTTCATCCTTAGTGTGAGCTACTTCGTGATCCGGTTTAGCTCACCTCGGCATCTGACCGCTCAACCTGCCCTCAGGCTTGCTCGTGCAAATTTCTTTCAATTGCCCACTGTTATTTACACTATAGGTTTGGCCTACGCTGAGCGTAGACCCTTGGTTGCTCAGCCCACCACCAAGTATCCACAGTACAAATATTTAGTTAAACTCAATTCTAACTCTCGCTCAACTGGCCAGAGTTTTGAATTGAGCCACTATTTATTATTAAATAATAAATCAAATTTTTAAAATAATCAAATCAAGAATGAGGATTTGATTTTATTGTGGAGCTGTGTTTCTTTCGTATATTCATTTAAATTGAATCCTTCTTTTAGTTGACAAAATATTTATGAATAAAAAAATATAATTATAAAAATAAATATAAATATGAGATAATATGAATAAAAAAATATAAAAATACAAAAATTAAATGATAAGAAAATAACAAATTTAAATTGTCCAATATTGCGCCGCTGCGCAAATACAATTTATTTTAATTAAATTATAAATTTATTATTACATCTAATATAAATTATTTCTACATATTTAGCCCCGCATAGCTTTACAAGAATATTTAAATTAATTTTTAAATATAAATTGATTAGATTTTCACGTCTCGTTTTCGAATGTCGCACTGAGTGTGCGAGAACGTGCCGTGACGACAGGTTCGCCCGCGACTAACCGATTTTGATGCCGGCACACTAAATTTTACATCCAGTGCATCGCTATTTAAGTTTTAAGAGAGAGCGATTGGTCCCTACTCTGTGATTGTTCCCCTCTTACCCCTCCGCACCAAGAAGCTAGCGGTGCTCGCCCCTTACCGCACTGAGCCGCGATGTAGTACTTTCGGCAATCCCCCAGCGCCGCTCTCGTCACACCGTCTACTGCACGCGGATCTTGCGTCGGTCCGTAGAGAGAGAACGTTTGTTCGAGTGTATTCGGGCGCGCTCGGTTTTTCTTTCTCTTTCTAATCTTTTTGCTTTTTCGCCTGATTCTTCTCGCGCGGTCGATGATTTTATAGCAATTATATATTGTACTATAATGCAATATATAATTCCATTACTTCACGGAATTACTTATTATATATTACATAACAATTATTATTATTTAATAATTGTTATGTAATATATTTCACAATTTATTATTATTAATTGTTAATAAATATGAACATGAAAATGACTTTCATGAAAAAATGAAAATTTCATCGTGATGTGCGGCTAATCTAGTCTAGTGCTCTCTCTCTCTCTCTCTCTCTACGATAAAAAAAGAAACCAAAATTTCCACGTGGTTTTATTCGCATTTGCACCAAATAAAAAAACGCGGTCGCCTGTTCAATGAAATGAGCAAGGAGGAGAGTTTTTACGAGAAGCTCGAACTCAGAACGTAAGAGTGGGCGAATCATCAGACGTCCTTCGCGATAGATTAATTCGCCATGAATTAGCTTTTTTCTGTTCCTTTTCCGTTTTTATTTTCGGGAAAGATATAGCAGAACGGAAAGATTCCGATGAAGTTGTCATACATGCACTATCCGACATTGCGCACATGAACTCAACAGAAATCGAATCTGCAAGAATAGCACTTGACAAATATAACCCCAAACAGGAAACAATGGGAAGCAAAAACCCATTAAATGTGCAACAAAGCTGCAACACCAAACCGCCCCCTGGTCATTATTCCCGTATATTCTCCCACAGCAAAGCAACGCATCAGAGTATACACTATCGGCACATACAGATAACGACAATTCCGGACCTTTTTGCGTATCGCCTCTCGCGAACGGCGCATAAATTCAAGGTAGTACTCCTTATTGACCGTACGACTTTGTGGTAAGCATTTCTGATGTAATACTCCACGGTAATCAAAGAAGCCACTTGGCAAAGCCTTGATATTTGATCGAACTGGTTTGCTTTCTTCGGTCTTGGTTCTCTTGAGCTCTTCCATTGGTACGATTAGACTTTAGTTTCGACGTCATAGCCGTATACCCACGATTCATCACCAGTTATAACGCTTTTGAGAAAATCAGCATCATTATTTACTTCAATCCACATCTCCTGAGCTATGGTCATGCGACGGTTCTTTCAATGAAAATGCAGCAGTTTTGGAACGAATTTCGCTGACACACGTTTCATGCTCAAAACATCTGAAAAAATAGTATGGTTAAAGCCAACCGATATGCCTTACATCTTTAGCAACTTCTCTGATAGTGATTTTTTAACGATGATTTTTTAAAACAATGCCTTTCACTGCTTGAATGTTTTATCTGTTGTTCACGTGCGCATACGTCCAGGTGTCGTGTTCGATATACTCTCGGCCTTCTTAGAATAGCTTGTACCACTTATACACATTCTTTTTACTCAAAGTACACTCACCGTATGCAACTATTAACATTTCTAGAGTTTTAGAGCACTGAATTCCATTTTTGACACAAAAAAGTTGTTCCTACACTTTTATCTGCTCATTGGATGAGTAGTGGCCTTCATGAAACTACAAATTATACTATTATAAGAGAATAACGCTTAAATCTTGTAAATTATATGTTAAACAAAAAGCATTCTAATATTATCTCATAACTGTATTTTCTTGAAAAAAGATTTACTAATAAAAAAAACTGAACCTGAAACGTAGACAACAATATATAAAAAATTTGTTTTTATGTCAACACATTTAATATAGATAGCAGGACCTATAGATTCTATTCACCACATACCTATTTTAAGTATCTATCGTTATATACACTTAGTATATGAATGCATAATTTCAAGCGTATTATATATTCATATGTTTTAATCTCGCCGGAAAATTTATCTGTAATTTTTCATAATTTTTTAGAAATTTCACAAAATTTCGGTTTGCTCTCATCAGCGATCATATGCAAATTTAGAGCATTAAAATAACCTATTTGGTTTAATTTTCGTTCTGTGTAATTTGAAAATTTCAATGTTTATCATTTCATACAGCCTGCTTTGAACAAAGTGGAAGAAGACACATTAAAAATGTCGATCATACCTTTAATAGTGTATATACGTATCATTATACTTTTTCACACTACGTGGAAAGTGTCTATTTTAAGCTTTTCTAGTATGCTGTAAAGTAAATTATGTACTTCTATAATCAGCTATTATAGAAGATTGCCTCAATTGGTTTTTTGCTCCTGTATGCCTAAGATATGCATGAATATATTTATGATGCATAATGAACAGAATATTTCAGATAAAATATACTTCAATTCTTTTTTATATTTAATTATTACTATATTAGAGTTATAATAAAAATCAGCATTGACGTTTATACAGACTGCAAAAAACTTACCTGTAAAAGTTTTGAGAATTTTTAACCGACCGAGTTTGTGCATTAATTCTTCAACTAAATCAGTCGCCATTATGTACAAATTTCCTTTATAAGTTTCTGCCAAACAGTAACTAGAATTTACGGAGTATGCTACGGCTTGGTTAGCAACTAGTGTCCAAGGGGTTGTGGTCCAAATAAGAGCATAAATCGGTTTTTCCTCAAATGTTTTCAATTTATAGGGTACTTGAACCAAGCGAAATTTAATAATTGCACATATACTTTTATGATCTTCTTTATATTCTAGTTCAGCTTCGGCAAGTGCAGTTCTTAAAAAGATAATGAAGGGTATCTTAATTTCTACATATGTATATTTAATAAATATATTTTACCTCGAAGAGGGAGACCAATAAACTGGCTTGAAGTCTCTATATACTAATTGCATCTCGTGTAATTTATAAAACTGTTTAAGTTGGTTTTGAACGTAAGAAGTGTTAATCGTATAATAGCAACCATTATCATCCCAGTTTGCCATAATACCCCACGATTTAAAAGTTTCCCTCTGTTTTGAAATCGCTCTCTGAGCAAATTTACGTGCTAAAAAGTCATTAATGTTTATTAAATCTTTACTAATAGTTACATTATAGTTATAATATAGCTATAATAGTTATATTATAGTTATATTAAATAAATATTTTTATTACATATTCAAAAATAATTACGTTAAAGTTTTATTAAAATACAACGAAACTGAACATTACTTTATATCCAAGAGATCATCATATGGAGAAGAAAGTATAAATTCAAGCTACTTCAATTTTTATTTTATTTTATACGTTTTAGTAATTTCAAGAATAATAATGATACACTTAAGAAAATATACCTCATATTTATTCATATATTCTACTTTTATTAAAATATATTCGATCACAGTAATATTACAGCAATATTCTATCAAAATAGAAATATAATACATGTTACTGTAATATTATATTAGGTGTACAAATAAGTTTCCGTCGTTTTGAAATGATGGCGCCACCGATAAGATAACATCGAAATTCTTAGCTGTCAAAAGACGTTGATATCTTATACGTATATGTTGACATCTGGAAACAGTATAAATTTTGAGTACCTCGGAATTTTTGCTAGCATCACTTAATTTTCATCGTGTTAAGATATCAAGATATACATAGACCGAAATTTTGGTAAGTATAAGTAAACTTATTCTTAGTAAAATTACCGATTTTAAGCTTTTCTTACGTAATTTAAATAAATTGTTTTTGTCGAATAGACACCTATTCACATGACTTGATTTTATTTGGTTTATCTGGTGTAAATTCTAACGGTGAGTTATAATTTGGAGAAAAACAGCCTTTTCGTAGAATTAATTTCAATATGGATCGACTTTAATGGCTTTTATTCTGGTGGCTTTTCCTTGTTCTTTTCAAATGAAATAAAACTATTTTTTCCGAATTTGGATGTGATTGTTCTTTTGACCTAAGAATTTTATAACTATTTCTTGCGAGTAAAGGTGTCTTCCTTTTTCCTCATAGAAAAATTTTTACTGAAAAATGAAAGCGATTGGTCGGTCGAAGACTTCCGATTTGTTTAGTTATTCTGAAATTATCCTTCCTCGACGAATTATTATAGTAAAATAAAATTGATGTAGCCGATATTTAAATTTTAATTCACATGACTAATTCGGAAATAAGATAGGTGGATTGAAAGAGCTATTGACTGAAGAATAAAACTATTATATAAAGATTTTAGAGAAAATTATTGAAAATATGTTCGAAAAATCAATCAATTTGTTGATACAGTAAATGTTGACAATGACTTTAATTCATAGTACAAATTAGAAATTGTACTTATATGGACTGTTTCTATGAAATTAATCGATCAGAATCGTCAAAAAACAAACGAAAATTTAAATGTATGGTGATGGTAACAGTCAGGTTGTTCCTTACGGACATAGAATATAATTTATTTTTATTATTTTTATTAGTTTTATGTTTAGTTTTTTATTATTTTTACATTTTAATCTAAAATAATTTTAATTTTATTTTTAGTAGTTAGTTCTATTTCAGATTCTTCGGAGGTAATCATAAATAAGGACAGTTTGGCTGTCATTATTTTAATAGAATAAATTATAGTATAAAAACTGTAAGACCGATAAAAATATTTATTAATTTAATTTATAGTAGTAATGAAAAAATACTATTCACAGAAGAAATTAGAAATTGTACAATTTTTGTTTTAAATATTAAATACATAAAATCGGGAATAGTATGATAAAATAAATTGTAGTGACTGTAATTAATATTCTGTTGGTCAGACAAGGAGGTATTAAAAAATAGACTTTATGATCTCAAATTCCAAAGCGATTTTCTGATCCTTCGAGTCAGATCCTTGCCATCAGTGCATAATATATCGCTCAATTGCAGGATCATATACAAATACGCATAGCTTTACAGTAACTATACGCGATCGACTTGGACTTCCGTCTTTTGCTGTTTTTACTTCAACAAGCACAGTAGATTCCTTAATTTCAAGGAGCATATAACATCATGGCTAAAAAGGGTACTGAAGGATACTGAATTGTTCGTGAAATAAAAACGATGCTGAGATTTATTGTTGAATTTCAAATCCAACACGTCTAAACAGAAAGCTACCGCAGCTATGACCGCAGAGGATCATCGGTCGCGGAGCACTGATCAGATGCTTATTGGAATGACTTTCTAGAGCGTGAGTATCAACTCTAGCTTGTCGAAATCACTTAAGAAACATAGTTATTTCAAATTAGAGTTATACAATAACGGACTATCTCAATACTTGTTAACCAAGTATTTTAAGGGCGATTTTAAAAAAGGACAGTCTGACTGTCATTATAATTTTCAATTAATTATATATTGATATATATTAGTATTGATATCAATATATATTTATATTATTTTTAATTGTATTAATTTTTAATTTATTGAATTGGACTGTAAGACCAACAGAAATGTTTATTCATTTATCTTGTCACCCAAGGCATGGCTAAATGATCGCATTACAAGCCTCAGCTATATTCAGCCACCTACTCAGAACGTATTCTCAACTACGCGGGAAACAACTCATTCGGAGTAATGTTTAACGATATTTAACCGTAATAAAGACAAATGTTTCCGTCGATATATTACAATAGATGAAACCTGGCTCCATCACTACACTCCAGAGTCTCATCGACAGTCTCGATTTAATGCGATAGACGGAATCCGAAGCATGGAAAACGCAACAATCGGTTGGAAAGGTTTCGGCATCAGTATTTTGGAATGTGAATGGAATAATATTCATTGACTACTTTGAGCTAGGAATCTAGGTCTTCTTGTTTATTTGATTTTTATGATAATAAATTTTCATTTTTATAACTAATGGTTTAAACGTACAAATCTTTATTTTCAAGTAACAAATATCTTCTTCAGTTAACAGAAATATGAACTGCAATGGCCACGTATTTCTAAAATAGTAAATAAGTCAAATAATAGTTAGAGAAAGAACTTTACACTATTTGAATGATCGCAAAATAATTTATTTTAATAAAAAATTTTAATTAAAATAAGTCAATCTACCTGAAAAGAAAGTACTCAAAGCGCCTTTGTAAACGAGTAAGTCGTGAAAGTTGCCACAGCTGTTATGGTTCTTTCTTTCTGCACACATTTGTTATGGTTCTTATGTGAAATGTTGCTTAATTGTTTGTATTCCGTAATATAACTTCTTATTTAATTGGTAAGATTTATGATAACAATAACGTGAGGGAACTAAGGTGTTGCAACACGGCCCCCATGGGCGAGGGATCGAGATACGCTCGATCGACGCGTTGCTGTTGCAACTACGGAAATGACTCTCCGTGGGAGCGAAGCCCTTCCAACCTCTACCGGCTGCAGTGTCGGTGCCCGAGTTGGTGTTAGGTGCAAGTCACACACCGAGTTGCCTACTGGACAGCGGCCACACCGCTCCCTTTCGGTCGAAACCTACTAAGCAGCAATGGCACGACCGCCGTCGTTCGACAATCATTGCCCGCGTAAACTTGGGCTTTCAACCGATGCCATTACGAGTCCGACCTCAATCGATCGGCGCTGTTCGATTCTACTCACGCCCAAGGAGTGTAGCAAGCCGCAGAGTCCCGCCCTTGCGGATACCCGATTGCACACTCATTCATTCATGCTCTCCATTCGTGCAATCATTCTCGCTCTCACATCATACGCTCGGTTCACAAACACACAGAAACTTTCATACCTCTCACGATTACCAATTGCATCGCTGACATCCACACTACCGGCATTATCCACACACACACACCCATTTCACTCAAATATCTAAAATATGCATACATGTCGCACTCACACAACACATGTAACCAAGTTTCACTCCCATTCCCACACACACACACACACCCAGGGTCATCCCTCAGGTTTCTGCTGCAGTGCCACGCATTCAGCGTGCCATGCCCCGTCAAGATGTATCTCACACGCAGGCCGAGATTAAAACCTTTCATTCGATTTATCATTCGCACATCTATCACAAATTCATACGTCACTCGTCCATTCCTTTCATTCGTCCATCTACTCTGCCACATGTCATTCACTCTCTCGTTCACAAACTTAAATACGTCCTCGTAACCGATTCCCTCAATTTCATCATTCGTACATATATCATTCACACTGAGCGCGATACGCTTTTTACATTTATACAAATTGCGCACGCTTCAGACACTTCAGGTTCCACGGCAGCCATCCAAGGAGTACTTGCATGGCTACCGTAGAGACCGTTCTACATACACCCAAACACGCAATCATGAAGTAACTCTGGCATCTCAGCAGAGACTCCCTGACGGTCGAAAACCGTAAGGCTACCGACCATGTAGGGGCCCCGTACAGGACACCAGAGAGCACTAACCCACCCATCCAACATTCACAACCTTCCTCCCCATCCCCCAATCCTTCCGAAACACTCTTCTCAAATCACTCACCACACGCATAACTTTACCTCTCATTCTATTCACATGCAAACCAAAACCTATTCTCTCCTCCATCCATACTCCCAGATACTTCACACACTTTACATAACTCACATACTCAGCCCTTCCATTCAAGTTCACTTTCACGCGCCTGTTCACAGTCATTCTTCCTTTCAGCAACATGCATACTGTCTTCTCAGAAGACACAGACATACCAGAATTTTCACCCCATGCATACACAAGTCTCATACATTCGGCGGCCCTCCTCTCCATTTGCTCCCTCGTATAACCACACGCAACAATCACCAAATCATCGGCATGCGCAACCACTTGCTCATTAATAGCACAGAGCTCATTCAGCAAATCATTCATACAGAGGTTCCACATGAAGGGTTCGGCTACAGAACCATGTGGGCAACGTCGTTCCACATTCATCCATTTTACATCCATTCCATTCCTCATGCATACTCTGCGCTCGCTAAAGTAACTCATTCCCGCTACATCCAATCTTTTCCAGGGGGGCCAGAGCCACGTACCATTTAAGATTGTCAAAGGCCCCATGAAATTCACAAACACATGCATACTGAGGCTATTCCACGCATCATCACAACACTTCCCATTTATGAATCCATACTGACATACATTCCACTTATTATTCATACGCACAAGCAATCTTTCAACCAACATTCGCTCTAGGACTTTCCCCAGGCCACTCAAGAGGCTGATAGGCCTGTAGGACCCAGGGTCAGTCCTGTCCTTGTCCATTCCCTTCAGTAGTGCGACGACTCTGGCTTCCTTCCAGACGGCAGGGCAACTGCCCTCGTTCAGGCACCGGTCGTACACACTTTTCAGGTAGAAGGGGACCACACGCCATGCATTCCGAATCATACTGCTTGTCAGGCCATCGAGGCCAGGCGCTTTCCTCATTCGCAACTTGCTGATGGCAACACTCAACTCATCCCAGTCAAACTCGCGACATTCATCTTGTTCCTGCACGTGGGCAGGCACATACAGTCTGGCCGCGTCCTTCCGAGGGTAGAATTTCCCCAGGAGAATCGCGATCATTTTTTCCCATGTACTCGTATACTCACGTCCGATCCGTACTGCATCTGCCGCGGAGGATCCGATAGACCCTACCCCAGGGATTATCACATTCACTCTGCACGAATATACGCCAGTCATTCTCTTTGGCCTCGCGCATCATGCGCTTGTACGCCGATATGCGGGCCCTCCATTTATTCCTTTCCACAGGCGCATCTCCATTCACTCTCCGACTCGCTCTCTGGTACCTGCGCCTTAGTCTGCGAACCTCGCGCTTAACAGCCGTCAACTCCACGTTCCACCACGAAAGGTTCTTCCATTTCCTCTCGCGGGGACGCTTTATTGAACGGTTGTTAGCACTAGTCGCCCATTCCGTTACTCGTCTTATTTTTTCGCGGGAATTCAGGGTCTCGAACCGGTAGAGCCCATACTCATTCGCACAATCCTCAATCACACTACCGTGGAGGGACCAGTCGGTCCCCCTATCGATCCATACATTCGGCGGCTCGCAGACAGACGAGGCGCGATCAGCGCACCTCAGTCTCAGAAGGATGGCATTGTGGTCGCTGATTGACTACTCAGGAATTACCTCCCATTTTCAGTGGGACACAGTGGCGCGTGCATTGCAGACAGTGACATCGATGTCATTCAATCCATTGCCGCGCCTCGCCGCCACTTTTACATTCGCACTAAACTCATTCGCGCTACATTCATTCTTAAAATTCTTCTGATACAACTCACTCATAAATTTATCCTCACTCATATAGTTTAACAGTCATAGACAATCATACGGGGCCTTGGAGCCCGAGGCTCAGACACGCTGAGTTCGGCACTCTTCAGCCCTTCATTCATTCTCAGTCTCTCTCTCGCTCACTCGCACTCACTGTCTCAATCACAACCCCTCCGCTCTTGGCCACACGCACATTCTCACACGCATTCGTATATCTTAATTTTTTCATCACACCCGCAACCTTCTCATTCGCACCCCATTTCACGATTAAAGCGAAACTCGATGCCTGAGGATGGGAAGGCGCAGCAGGACGACGGGGCACACTCATACGGCCGCCTCCACATAGCTAGGCGCCGTGGCTGCCCCCGCAGCACCACCCGCCCCCAACGCCGTGAGTCGCCCCTCATCTCGTTCATTTCACACATACACGCGCTCAGTGCCTATTCATACTCGATAATCACACTCATAATCTCGGCTGTGTGGGTCTTCTTGACGTTATTGTCAAGGCACACCCGCTGCATGAGTCCCGTGAAGCGCTCATGTATAGCCCGCAGCTGGCCGGTATCCAGCTTCTTAATCCTCCCCCCCCCTTCGCATCACACACATTCCCGTGTTCACTCTCTTTCTCACTCTCATTTCCACTCTCACAATCACGCAGACTAACACTAAGGTTCCCACATACACTGTTATTTGCACCCACACTCACTCTTGCAGCACTCACAACACATGTATTCAAACTTCTACTCTCAGACACTCCCTCCCTTAACTCGCTATCTCTCTCTCGCTCTCCATTCGCACTGTGTAATCTTTGCGGTACTTATCCCCTGCCTCAGCGTCGGAGTTGAGCGCCCCCTTCGCTTCGTGGCGTCGTTTTCTCTTCTGTGCCACGACATCGCCTCTCTCCTGCGTCCTCGGCGCTATCGACAGTACCTTACCCGAAGTGGCGCTGTGGGTCTCTCGCGGCGTAGGAGGCGTCTCCGACGATGAAGAAGAGCTGTGGGACGCCACCCTTGGCGCCCAGCCGCTCTTGCCTTTCTTGTGCGATTTGCCCATCGGGCAAAATCCCGCCCGCCCCGGTGACCGCTACACTACTCATGAGCGGAGCCGCAGTCCACGGGGGGGGGGGGGGTGAAAAACTTAATAAAGTACAAACAATCTTACAATTACTTTAAAGTATTCTCGTGTTGTGTGCTAAAAGGATAAATAACAAATTTCTGGGGCGTAAAGTTTATCAAAAAGGGTAATAAAACGAAAAGAAAAAACTTTGGCTCGGTAAAAAATAATAAAACTTGAGCCTACACTGAAATAAACAATGAGTTGGGGGGGGGGGGTGAGAAAAAACCAATATATAGGCTAGGTACGCTCACCTAGCCGAGAAATCCTGAAATCCGGTGGTTGTGATGTAATTCGTATATCTATCTATATATACATATATATATATATATATTTATATATATATATATAACTGTGTGTAATAGTGCCTGCTGGGTGGTTATTGATCCGTCCGCAGAAGGCAGGGGGGCGGGGTGGGACTGGGTGGAGTACATTCACCGGACCGAGTACTCTCGGAATCCGGTGGGTGGTGGTGTACGTGGGGAGGGGGAGTGGGGGTATGAATTTGATATAATGCGTGAGGTGATGGAGATGGAAAAATAATATAAAAAATTTGATGATAACGACCGAATCGAGAAAAATCTCGTCCGACGGGTGAGGGTGAGTGGGTGGTGAGGGTGAGTGGAATGCGCGAGGTGAAGCACACCCACCGGGTCGAGATAACTAACTAACGGTTCGAAATGCACTATATATATATATATATATATATATATATATATATATATATATATATAGAGCGAAAAGACACGTTAGCATTACTTGAGTAACTTTGATAAAATGTTTTTCGAATTCGCCAAGTTAGCGTTACGGAAGATTCACGTAGTTTTAACTTGCGTTTTCTGCTATCGGAACGGGCTTTTGAAAACGTTTTGAATTTATTTATTTATTTATTTATATATATATATATCACTATTTACTTACTGGCTCTCTTTCACGTTATTACTCAATTGCATTTATTGTTATATTCACTTCAATAAAATAACTGGTACATAATATAATACTACATTATTTACTTGAAAGAACATTATAAAATTTGCAAATATACTTATAAATATATAAAATAAATCTTGTACTTATGTCCTTTTTGTTTTGATATTGGGCTAGTTATTAAATAGTACTGTGAACAGCATTGTTAAAGCTACGCCACTCCTAACGCTGATTTTACGTAACACGAGTTACTTAAGTACTCATGTAGAATCTACTTAATTTTTAGGTTACCCTAACGTTTCTTTTCGCTCAGTGTATTATATTGTATCAATTTATATTATATTAAATTTATTCTATACCATATCATACTATTAAGAGGCGATCATAGTCTCCGACCTTCACGTTTAGATGGCGATATAAGTTGTACAAAAGTCAAATGTATCGGATCTAGTACTTATTTTTTAGTTTTGTTATTACGAACAAAATTGAGTTAACAGGTGCCATCATTATAATTTTGTGTAAACATTATAATTTTTTGATCAGTGAAAAATGAATCGTGATCTGATGTTCATGACAAAGACCTTCAACCGAAAAACTTTGAAGATAATGATTTGCAAGGTATATAAATTATGAATGAAAAGTATGAAAAATATGTAAGGCATGTAGAAAACCGTGAAACGCAGTTGATCTGAAGGCTGGAGCTTATCACAGTAAAATTAATATACCCATACTCAGCATGGAGTACTATGTCGATATTATCGAAATTTCAAGAAAATATTATTTACGTTGGGATGGAATATTCATATAAAAAGTTTAAAGTATATATAATTAAAAAGGTTTATTCATTATCATTCTTTATTAATTCAAAAATTATGTTTTAATTTCGAGTCAAAAGCGTGCGGGTTCTATATATATTAAACAAGTAAATTTAGAGCGGAGATAGCTTATACATAGTATGAAGCTAGGTTTTTCATATTAGTTTAGTCCTTGACGATGAACACTAGCGGTTCGAAATGTCGGGCATCAAAGGAAAATTTTAATTTAAGGTGGTGCAGAGAGTCAGATTTTCCTTTGCTAACATACAATATAGCTTATATTTATTATTTTTAATTTTTATTATTATTTTATTGTTAGTAGTAATTTCTATTTCAGATTCTTTCGGAGTAATGATAAACAAGCAGTTTGACTGTCACATAAGTACAATTTTTTTGTAATTTATCAAAGGTCTAGAAAAGCATAATGTTTTCTTTTAAAGAAGTACGAGAGTGGTCCTAGAGGTACCTGGCCCAACAAATAAAACTCAGAAATTTTGAGCATTTAAATTGAAGAAAAAAAGGGGGGCCCTATAAATATTATACTAATAAATTTAGCGTGGGGATGGAATATATAAAGTACCATGCTGGGTTTTTCATTTTAGTTTAGTTGCTGAGGATAAACCGTAGCGGTTCGAAACATCGGACAAGAAGGTGATCCTAAATTTCAGGCGGTGGGGGCAGTCAGGTTGTCCTTTACTAACAGAGAATAAGTACTTTTATTTTATTTTATTTTTTATTTTTATTTTACTTATTATTGTATTTTTATTTTTATTTTATTATTAATTTTATTTTTATTTTATTATTAATTTTATTTTATTTTTATTTTATTATAAATTTTATTTTATTTCTATTTTTAATTTTCTGATATAATTTACTGTAATAATAAGTTTTATTTCAGATTCTACGGCGGTGATCATACACAATGATAGTCTAATTGTCATTATTTTAACTAATATATGATATTATAAAGACTGTAAGACTGATAAAAATATTTATTAATTTACTTATTTTTTAGTTTTGGCATTTACCAATAAAATTCAGTTAACAAGCGCTATCATTGCTATAAACATTATAATTTTTTGATCAGGGAAAAATGAATCGTGATAAATCGTTTTTTCTTCATGTCCTTTTGCACTATTTTGATTCGAAAAAAAGTGTAGCAGAAACTTATTAATTACTTCAAGAATGTTATTGCGAACAAGCTCCATCGCTTACAATATGTAAAGAGTGGTTTCAGCCGTTGAACGAAAACTCAGCTGAAACGCAGAAAGAACTCGCTAATAAGTTAGGAGTCAGTGACAGAGCAGTAAACATTTGCATGCGATGGGAAAGATTCATAAAGCAGGGAAACGGATGCCACATGATTTAATCGAAAGTGCCATTATGAATAGATGCAACATCAAACTTTTGATTTTTGAAAGTACAATTTTTTTTCACGTCGTGTTTTAACCAAGTTTCCTTACAGAGTTCTATCCAAAATAATAATGTTAATAAGTTCTATCCAATGTAATCATAGATTCAGAAAAATTTGACGGCGTTTCAATCATTTTCAGCAACTCATCTGCATGAGAAACACGTTGCTCGAGCTGTTCAGTAGTTAGCACGTGTGAAACGAAATGCGCGCACACCTACTTTTGCAAATCGTTTGTTATAATACGCTGAACAAAGGATTTTGGTATTCCAGTAAGTGCTGCAGCCAATCTGCAACTAGATTTACGGTTATTCTTTAACGTAGCTGCGACTTTGTCGATATTATTATCACTCTTCATGCCATATGGCCGCCCGCTCCCTTCGGCGTCTTCAACGAACTCTCTACTAACCGCAAAAAGGTTATACTACCGAAAAATAACACATTCACCATAAACCACTTTTAAAATTTCTTTCGTTGCCATTGGACTTTTACCAACTTTAAAATAAAATTTAATCTTAACACGTTGATCGATAGTTTTATTCATCTTAAACAATAACGGCAAGTACTTTAATATTCCCACACAAAATTGCTACTGAATAGCTGTACCTAATCCCATGAAATTGAAATTTTTATAAATTTTTACAATGGAAGAGGAAGGTGGTAGTAACTAGTCGCCAAATTTTCTAGAAGATAGCGCAAGTGGTATGGACTTTATACCCATAGCCTTACAACTTTTTGAACACACTGTGTATATAGTACGGTAACTTAATCCAACAGTGAAAGAATAAAAGCAACAAAACTAGATCTAGTAATTATCATCATACTAATTTATAAAGCCAAAACTTTTTTTTTGTACACGTGAAAGAAAAAAACTATTGAACCAATTGTTCTGAAATTGGAAATATTTATTCTATATTATCTGCAGAATAACACGGGCTATTTTTTAATCCAACAGTGAAAGAATAAAAGCAACAAAACTAGATCTAGTAATTATCATCATACTAATTTATAAAGCCAAAACTTTTTTTTTGTACACGTGAAAGAAAAAAACTATTGAACCAATTGTTCTGAAATTGGAAATATTTATTCTATATTATCTGCAGAATAACACGGGCTATTTTTTTGTATTGAAAAGAATCTTACTTTAATCAATATATTTTGCGTGTATACATAGCTCTGTATTATAATTCGGAGGGAAAATACATCGAGTTGAGCGTCGATATCGCAAATCGTGCGAGTAAGAATATAAAATGAGAGTGATTGCGCAGCTCACGATCATAATAGTCAGTTTCACTAGTCAGTAGGTGCCGACTTGAATTATGTCGAATATCAACTCAAAGTAATCAGCGTTAACTATCAATAACAGGCCAGCATTGTCTGGTATTATTATCCTAAAGAAGGTTCGACTTTTTTATCAAAGATTAAATATTAAGTATATATAATCTGGCGATTTCCAAGGCAACCGGGACATGGGCGCCAATTCTCGTGACTCTCGTCATAAATTATAAATGTTAGAAGGTACTGCTATGTTTAGTAACCAATAGAGTCATGCGTTACATGTGTGTCTGCAGGTACCTCGGAGTGCTCAGATTCATTGTGGGTATAATGCCAGGTATCACTTCAATGTAAGTTTTCCTGTACGTCCCTTTATGTGTATTTATTCAAGCAGCACAGAAACTAGATTATATTATTTTCTGTTTCAGCTTCTCCTTTGATTATTTTTATATTCTTCTCTCTTTTCTTTTATGGTGCTTGCCATGCAGTAAAGATTTCTATCACTGTCGAGCCTCCTTGCCTACTTGTCAAACATTCTGTTCTTGCCTGTTCTCTATCTGTTTTATTATATATATATATATATATATATATATATATATATATATATATATATGTATATATGTATATGTGTGTAACTTTTATGCTGTGTATTTCTTGCTACTCTCCTCCATGAAAATTTATAAATACGTACTTTCCCGGTCGATTTTGAATAGGTCTCACCTTTTGTAGCTTGATCAAAATAAAGTCCACTAGGAGTAAGTTCTTCATCACGGCATTTAGGTCTTGATATTCTATACGGAACCAGTAGGAACCATTCGATTTCCTGACTCTTACGGGTTATTGATGTTTCAATGACACCGATATCTAAGAACTTACATATATATTGTACGGAGAAATCTATCATTTTAGTGCAACCTAGATTGGAGGCGGTCCTGAATTACCAAAGCTACTTGCAAGTCAATCCAATGCTTGGTTACACGTACCATTTTTGGTGTTCTCGTGGACTTGCGTATGATCTTCGTTACTAAGGACTTGATTTCTTCTCGTTGCATATTCATCAAGTCCAATATACCCGTATACTCCATGTAGATAATTCCTTCCTATTCTCATACATAGATAGCCCCGCCCCAAGGTCTCGTCACTTTCCTCCCGCTATTTACTATTGAGTCGCCCCAAAGTCGACCTGTAATCCGAATGAGTTGCAACAGTAGATGGCGAATGTGATGTCATGATACAGTGTACACATCACTTGCAAGTATACTTTTCGTAACTTGCCTATCATATCTACTGGTAACTTCCACAATCACTTGATCCTGCCGGCTACCGTTTTAATGTGACATTTTGCAGTAATTAGCCGATCGTTCAACTCTTTAGCCTCGCAAAGGAGACTGGTAGAAAATGACTTAACATTCACTGTCGTTCAGGCTTTCGTATAGGTAATAGCGGTTTTCAGCCCACTCCATTCTTTTACCCGCGTAGATTTAGTCGTAGAATTTCTGTTCACTGCTCTACGCTATTTGCGCTCTTGGATACATCATAGCACGCAATTAGTTTTACATTCCATCGAGCTTAACCCACTATCATTTGTTATTTTAATCTATTGATTTTACATCTCCAGTAACAATATAATGCACAAATGACATCTTTATATAACACTAAAAAAAATTCAAATTCAAAAGACGATTTTTCACGTTTGTAAGCGTCAGTTCGTATCGCACTGAAACTCTTAACCTTTAATTGAATTCTGGTGATATTAAACACTTAGCAAGTTCTACTTAAGTTTAACAGGAATCTTTGTAATGAAATCTCTCTTCTTCATCGTAAACTTGTTCAAGTCTCCTGAAAAACATAAAACAATTTTGCCATATTTTAACATTTGAAGCATAGTCTGAGTATGCTTCTGAAAGCAAATAATAATCTTTAGATGTATTTTGCTTTAAAATATGCCTCTAATGCAGTTTTATTAACAGGAAATTCGAAATTGCCGCATAAAAAAGCTTTTATATATATTTTTTGACATGTTTTAACATGTCACAACTTTCAGTCATTGTCAAAAAAATGACGCAGAAGATACATATGAAATTAGAATTAAAAACAAATTTGAAGTTGCAAACCCATGATTTTAAGCTTAAATTATCTAATGAAAAATAATATATTAATATTTGAAAGTAATAATTTCCGAATTTCTAACATGCAACAGTACCACTCTATCAAAATGCTAATTCAATGTAGGTTACCTTGGAATCTAATTTGAAGAGGCGATAATTCCATGTGTTTTATTTTAGATGTATTCAAGGCTTTAAGTTCTATGGGTAAACCATGGCAGTCCCAGCCAGGAATATAATGCACTCTTTGGCCTCTAATAACTTTGCTTCTTATGGTGATATCTTTTAATATCTTGCCCAAGCATAAAATAATTTATTTAATTCCAAATTTTAAATATTTCTATAAGCTTATTTTACAATTAGTTTACTTACTTTATTAATTGCATGTCCCATATGTACATCTCCATTGGCATATGGAGGCCCATCATGGAGTACAAAATCTGGGCCATTTAAATTACATCTTTGCCAGTTGTACAGTTCAGAAAAACAACATTTCTGAAAAATAAATATTATTTAAAATTTTTATTTAATAACTTTTCATTTTCTATTAATAATGTTAATTTTGTTATAATAGTATTATAATACTAGCGACATTGATAGAAAAACTATCAACGTTTTAATTTGAACAGGACAAAGATAATAGTGAATATATTGAAATAGTGAGAATTAAAAATAACCTTCAAAACGCTTTTCATTTATTATAAATCAAAAATTGTACTTATATAAACTTTTTAAAATTAAACTAATAAATATTTTTATCGGTCTTACAGTCTTTATACTATAATATATTATACTAAACTGATGACAGTCTGATTATCCTTGTTTCTCGTTCCAGCATGCTACGATATATACCCTATTCCCACACTAAATTTATTTGTTCATTCTTTAGAGAACTCCCACCCTTTTGAAATAAATGTAAAACATAATTTTATAATAATAAAGAATAATAAATGTTTTCTGACATACTTGACTCCAGCATTAAATTTACATTATTGCAATTTTTCAAAAGATAAATATTTTCAAGATTTTCTCTTTCATATTTATTTCTAATACCTTGCTCCAATATATATACATTTTCAGAATCGAAAGAATGTAACAAGTTTACACTATGTTCCTTTATTAGTTAACTGTAATAAGCTTGTTAACTGAATTTTATTCGTAAATTGCAAAACTAAAAATAACGACTAGATACGATCGGACACAGCTGACTTTTAGAAACTACTTATATCGCTATCTAAACGTGATGGTCGGAAAGTTAGTTCGCGTTCTAATACTTTCCTAAAATAAAACAATATGCTTTTATAGGCCTTTGATAAATTAAAGATAAAAAATTGTACTTATGTGACAGTCAAACTTTCCTTGTTTATCATCACTCTAGAAGAATCTGAAATAGAAATTACTCCTAAAAATAAAATAAAATTATAATAAGAATTAAAAATAATAAAAATAATAAGCTATATTATATGTTAATAAAGGAAAATCTGACTCCCCGCACCACCTTAAATTAAAATTTTTCTTTGATGCCCGACATTTCGAACCGCTAGAGTTCACCGTGAAGGATTAAACTAAAATGAACAATCGAGCATGCTACTATATATATGCTATCACTCCGCTCGTAATTTAATTGTTTAATATTTATAGAACCCGCACGCATCAGACATACAATTAAAACATAATTTTTGTATTAATAAAGAATGATAATGAATAAAGCTTCTTAATTATATATACATTAAACTTTTTATATGAATATTCCACTCCAACGTAAATAATATTTTCTTGAAATTTCGATATTATCGACAGAGTACTCCATGCTAAGTACGGGTATATTAATTTTACCGTGATAAGCTCCAACGTTCAGATCAACTGCGTTTCACGGTTTTCTACAACTCCCACATCTTTTCCATGCTTTTCATTCATAATTTATACACTTTTATCATAATTCTAACAAATAATATTCCAGGTGTATCATTTATCATGGAATTGAAATGTTATTTAAAGTGAAAAAATTATGAATAACAAGGCGGCTGATCCAGTTTTTTCCTACTCCTTTTGATTTTATTTATTCACAATAGTAAGGAACTGCTTAGAAATAAATTTTACAATAAATAATTATTAATTCCAGTTTCACCGGATGTCATTAGAATACATCGTACGAATTATTAACCAAACCGGAAACATGTACTTAGAAAAAAAGAATAACAATTTAACCTAATAGAAAATGTAGAAATATATATTTCTTAACCGTAAAAGGGAACGAGAGAAAAGATAGAAAAAATATTAATATTCTGCATGTCCCGTCTATGAATTTCTTCGTAAGACCCCGATTCTGTTGCTATTGGCCGCAGACTAACAGTGATAGATTCGGTATTTGTGGATGTTTTTCGTGTAATGAAATTCAATATTAATGTACGGGTAAATCAAGCACACGCAGGACATAAAAGGATATTTTCAAATAGCTATCAGCATTAAAAATCTACATGTATAAATGAGATTCTGGAAATCCTATCTATCGAATGGTACAAAAATTTAATGACGTTGCCAAATTAATTATGAAGAAAACAGTATTTGAAAAATTGTTCTCAGTATTTTAAAAATTCATTAGATTAATTAGAAAAACCAGAAATTCCAATATTCAAGTTTTATATATTCAAATAAAATGGTAAAATACTTGAATTATGTGTATGAATGTGCTTTGATTTTCATTAAAGCATCCTATAAAGACATAAAACTTCATATACTTACACGTAAAAGATATAAAATTTCACTTTTAATTTGTTTTTCGTTTGCGAACCTTTAAATAATTTAAGTGCAATTGTAAACATTCATTGTTCCTATAAAATACAATAATCTGTCCACTACATATTATATTTCTGTCAATACAGTATTTGTAGCAAACTGGATCATATGCTTCAAATGAATGCTGTATACTTACTTACTAATAATAAAACTGTCTCTTAAAATTTAACAATCATTAATAAAATGTAAAAGAATACTTAAAATTCAGAGTCGTTGCATAAAATGTTAATCATAAGAAATAGAGGATCTTCCACAATAAAATTATATGTTGCTATACTGGTTCACAAAATAGCACTATGATAAGATAACTTGTATTGAAGATAGCTTGCTAATTGCGCATAATTTACGATTTTTATTCCCTACGAAATCTCTATGTCAAAATTAAAAAAAAAAAACTTTATACTAATTTCATTTTTATAATTCACTGATAATACCTCCAATACATTAATTTAGTATTCTACTTTTTTCAGTAGCAATAAAATAAAAGTTTACCGTTTTCTACAAAAGACAGTTAATGCTCTCGTAACTGCAAAATATATTTTTTCAAATATTGAGTGGACAAGAGTGCCACTGTTTGTGCGCGTAAATTACAATACGTGCGCTCGTGACGTTAACGCTTTTATTAAAATTATAATTTGAAAGAGTTTTATTAAAACATGCAATAAACGCCTAAATACACGGTTTCTGTGAAGCCAGCAAGAAAACATATAGCGCCTGTATATACATATGTTTGGTAGATATAGATAATAAATGTATGGTACGAGAGTAGTCCCAGAAGTACCTGGCTCATCAAATAAAACTCAAAAATTTTGGAAAAAAATGTATTTATTTTTTAAAATAATCTTCTTTTTGCTCTATACACGTTTCCCAGCGATGTTCAATAACTTCTATACCCTTTTTATAAAATGAATTGTCAAGATCCTCATAATATCCATCAACTGCCTTTGACCAGCGAACCATTTTTTCAAGTCTGGGAACAGAAAATAATCTGAGGGAGCTAAATCTGGCGAATAGGGTGCATGAGGTAGCAATTCAAACTTTAATTCATTAATTTTGGCGATTGCAATAGCGGATGTGTGAGCTGCTGCATTATCTTGATGGAACAACACTTTCTTCTTAGCCAAATGCGGTCGTTTTCGGTTGATTGTTTCGCTCAAACGTTGCAATAAGTTCAGATAATACTCGCTGTTGACAGTTTTTCCTTTTTCAAGATAGTCATTGAAAATATTGAAAACACAAGAAAAACAAATATCGTACAGCAGAGAATCGGCCCATAGCGTACGAACAGCAGACGACCATGCAAAATATAGTAGCAGGCAGCAAGGCGGAGGCTGTAACAGAGAAGAAGCGACGGCCACGCCGGACATCCACGGTGGTACTGCACGGAAATCCCGGGCAGCGTATATATAAATATAATAGGATTAAATTAATAAATATTTTTATCGGTCTTACATTCTTTATAATATAATATATTAACTAAAATAATGATAGTCAGACTGCCCTTATTCATAGTCACTCCTGAAGAATCTGAAATAAAACTAATTATTACAATAAATTATATTAAAAATTAAAAATAAAAATAAAATTAATAATAAAATAATAAAAGCAGTATTCCTGAGGCCTACGATGGCTCGATCGCTAGAACAAAGGACTAGTTATTTGGTGGTCCGAGTTCAAATCCCGGCCTCGGCTGATTGATACAAGCATCACTGTAATATTTTACATGTGCTTTATTTATAAACGCATCGTAGACCTTCGTCGCTGATTAGCACCGGGAATTATATGGAAGCATAAATAAAGCGACGTTAAATAACATTAAAAAAAAATAATATTCTATATTAGTAAAAGACAAACTGACTGCCCCGTCACCTTAAATTTAAATACACCTTTGGTGTCCGACGTTTCAATCCACTGCGGTTCATCCTCAGGAACTAAACTAATATGAAAAACCCGATATCTGACATTATATACCGTATCCCCACTCTAAATTTATTGGTATAACATTTATAGGACCTCCCTTTTTTCTTCCCTATTATAAATCATTACACCTATATATATTCTCATCAAAATATATACCTTTGCTTCACAATATTACCTTCCCTTTATAATTTTGCTTCTGTATTTCGAAGAAAGTTGTGAAGAAACCAAAAGTGAAGATTGCTGATCTAAGTATCAAATTAATGAAGGAGTTATCTAAAAACTACAGTCTTGCAATTGAAAGGAATTTCAATTCAGTAGAAGGCATGCGAAACGAGATCTAGGCCGGCTATTACCACAAAATCTCAACAGATTCCAAACCACAGCATATGTACTGTTCAGATAACTGGTGCAAGTATAAGAAGGTCAAAGCAAACAACTTTAAAAAATTATAAACATCTTCCTGCTCTTGCTAGTGACGTACAAGAGTGCTGAAACCGATCTACGAAGATCTAACAAAAACGGAATTGCTGAAGAGATGTTTGGGCAAAAACACTCAAAATAACAATGAATGTTTCAACTCAACAGTTTGGGCTATGGCACCGAAGCATGCCTATAATGGCAAAAAAAATCGTTAAAATTGCATGCCTTACTGTTGTCTGCATTTTTAATGAAGGATTAAGACCACTTTTGAAAATAATGGAAATTTTAGGCTTGAAAATCGGCCAAACCGCCATGCAGTTCGCAATATACGCGACCAACAGCGCATCGTTCGAGAGAACCGCCGCTCGACTGAGGCTTCTAAGGAGAGCAAAACTCAAAAAAGCAGGCTAAATTAGATGAAAATACTCGCCTGGAACAAGTTGAAGGCATATTGTATGGCCCAGGCATCACTGATTGAGCGCAAGATAATTTTTTCTACGATTTTTCACTTACAAAAACTTTAAACGCGTTTTTCCCAAAACAGCGTTTTCAAGTAGCGTGGTCGTGAAAACTAAAAAACTATTGAACCGATCCTTATGAAATTTTAAACACATATTCTATATGTTTGTATCAACCGATCTAACTACATTCAACTTAAAATTTTAATTCTAACTATATTTTTATTGCAAAAAAAGACGGAAAAAAGCAATTTTTTTTCTTTCGTATTTTAGCCGCCATTTTGTTGATTTTGCACGTATATAAAATATTCTAGTTAGATCGGTTTCTGGAGTCATACTGAACATACAACTATTTGATTTTTTTGTTTCAGACCATCCGTCGGCAAGATTTTACGACCACGACAACGTTACCTACTTTTTGAGGTGTTGGCTTTCACCAGAATTTACATGTATAAAAAATGTATAAAATAAATAAAAAAAATTTTTTGTATGTACTTCAAGAGTGTATTTGTTAAGCATTTCAAATCCTACATCCATATCTTCAATAGCATTCTCAGAAAAATTTCACAAAAATAGCGTTTTTTGCGAGGGTCTAAAGTAGAATACTGCCTTAAATATGAAATACTAATTTCATATTAATAAGAAATGATAAGTGTTGTTCAATTTACTTGACCCTAACATTAAATTTACATTATTACGATTCTTCAAAATATGAATATTTTCAAGAGTTTCCCTTTTATATTTATTTTAATACCTTGTTTAAAATATCTACATTTTCAAAATTTAAAGAATGTAACAAGGTCAAACTGTGTTTAGCCCAGATGTACCATTCAAGCTTCGTAGACTATATTGATGTTCATATATTCTTTGTTTTAGGTATATTGTCGTTTGTCTAATATATTATTTGTCAGAATCTTTACAATTTATTTTGTCTACCACCTGCTTTCAAATATTTATCATCCTTATCTTTAAAATTGTTAAATAGTTTTCGTATATTATTATTGCGTCTAATGTAAACTTGAATATTATGCTTCTTGAATGCACCTCTAATTCTTTCTGATAACCCCTTTACATATGGTAATACCAGGATTCTATAATTATTCCCCCTCTTTTTCAAATTACGTTCTCTAGTATTATTATAAATCTGTTCCACTCTCTCCGTAATCATTTTATCTAGAAAGTCTATTGGATAATCATTATGAATGAGTATTTCTTTTACTAATCTTAAATTATCCTTTCCAAAATCTTCATCTGATAATTTGATTGCTCTGTCAATGATTCCTTTTATAGTACCTATCTTATTTTCAAATCGATGGTGTGAGTTGAAATTTAATCACCTATCATGTAGGTTTCTGTACCAATTGAATTATACTTTATTATTACTAACTCTAATAGCGTTGATGTATCAAAAACTTAATTTATTATTTCATTCTTTTTCTTTTTTCTGTGTAATTCTATCATGGATATAATTAAGAACATCCACCATTTCGTCTACACACCTTTATGGTACAATTTTAAAGATGTTACCAACATATTTTTTATAGTTAATTGATTCAAAATTTAAAATTTTTAATGCAAGCTTTTCTAGTTTTTCAATTACCAAATTAGCAATGTCCGGTGATAAAGGCGATCCCATTGCACAACCATATTTTTGTCATAAGAATTATTTTAAAAAGAAAAAAATTGTGTTATTAAAAAATAAATTTATTGCTTTATACTGTGATCATTGAAAGTTGACGTGTGACTGCCGTGTTACAAGTTGTGAGCCATCGATAATGTCGATTCACTTCGTATCAAGATAGGATTGACGCCGCTGAATGACGGGTTTGATGAGTTTTCATTAACTGAGCGACTCAAGAAGAAGAATACAAAAAGGACTTCACAATATAAGTTTTCCTCCTGCCAGTTGCCACCTGCACAAAGATTATTATAATATATTATAATTATTATATAATAATATTATTATAATAATATTATAATATATTATAATATTATGGCACCGGAGAGTAGCCATGCGCCATACATAAAATAATTATATGTAACAGAGAATTGGGACGGAGCGGGGCGAGAGGATTGGCGCCGAGGTCAAAACGGGCCCGCCAGTAAAATTGCGACAACGGGACGTAACGCGGAAGCAAAAGAGAGTTCGTTGGGAGGTACAAGAGTCATGGCGGCCACCGCAACATATTAGGTGTACAAATAAGTTACCGCCGTTTTGAAAATATGGCGCCATTGATAAGATAACACCGAAATTATCAGCTGTAAAAAGTCGTATTATATGTTGACATTTGGAAACAGTAGAACCTTTTAATACCTTTAACTTTTTGCTAGGATCACTTAGTTTTCATCGTGTTAATATGTCAAGTTTTAAGCCAACTACTCGTCATTTGCGAAAATTGTTAATTTACTTATTTTATTTAAAGCAATCTGCAGCTGAAGCATATATGCTACTCATAGAAGCATATGGTGATGTTAATTTGAGTGAGAGAAGTTGTAAGTCTTTGCAAAAATTTAAAAGTGGTGATTTGAACTTGGAGGCAAAACACACAGTGTAAGGCCCAAAGTTTATGGTGACACAGAATTGCAAGCTTTACTGGAGGAAGATACGTGCCAAACGCAAGAAGAAATTGCGCAAAATTTAGGAGTGACTCAGCAAGCTATTTCACAACGTCTCAAAACCCTGGGTATGGTCCATTAGCAAGTTCTTTACGAACTGAAGCTAAGAGACGTCGAGCGTCGCTTATTCGCTTGCGAACATTTGCTCAAAAGGCAAAATTGCAAAAGCTACATGGAATCGTGACAGGAGACGAATAGTAGATTTACTACGACAACCTAAAGCGTAGGAAGTCATGGGGTAAGCCCGGGCATGCCTCTACTTCGATGGCCAAGTCAAACATTCATGGCAAGAATCTAATGCTGTGCATTTGGTGGGATCAGCTTGGAATAATCTATTACGCACTACTCGAACATAATCAAACCTCACCGAGGAACGTTACCAATAACAGCCGACCATTGAAGATTAAACGTCCACAATATGCCAAAAGGTACGATAAAGTCATTTTTCAGCATGACAACGTTCGGTCACATTTTGCAAATGGAATCGTAGAAGCACTGAATTGGGACGTCCTACTCCAACGGCCGTATTCACCAGATATTGCTCCTTCAGACTACCATCTATTCCGGTCGATGATTCATGGTCTGGCTGAGCAACACTTCACTTCTTACGAAGAATTGAAGAAATCGGTCGATTCCTGGATCGCTTCAAAAGACGAGCAATTGTTTAGACGAGGTTTCCACTTGCTGCCCGCAACCTGGTCACAAGTAGTGGAAAGTGATGGGCAATATTTTGAGTGGCATTATTTATACCTTTGTTTACAATAAATTCTTAGTTCTTTATAAAAAAAACGGCGGAAACTTATTTGTACACCCAATATTTATTTCAAAATAGTCCTCTTCGGAGTCAATAGAAAGTTTAGCGCGTTCGAACAGCAGGTTAAATAACTTTGTCATGTCGTTGATTGGAGTTATGATCACAATGACGGTCGTTGACTTTAGGATGTCATCGACGTCTCTGTAACGCTTTTCTTTCATTGGTAAAGGTAATTTATCGAAGAAGAAGAAATCACAAAGTGCCATATCAGGTGAATACGTTGAGTAATTGACCACCAAAATTCCGTTTTTGATCATCAAATCAGTCACTAATCTCAATCGATGCGACCGCGCATTCACATGCAACAAAAGTCAGCTTACACTTTCACGATATTCTGCCCGAATACGACGGATGTGGGCAATCAAACGCTTCCTGACACTAAGATAATACACAGCATTAACTGTTTTGCTAGCTGAAACGAATTCTGGATGAATAATGCTTTTGGAATCGATGAAACCGTTGAGCATTGTTTTGATTTTCGATTTTTGCAAGCGTATTTTTTTCGGTTTTGGCTCACCGGGGACTTCTGATTCGGCATTTTGAGATTTGGTTTCGGGATCATATTGAAAATACCAAGTCTCGACACCAGGTATGATAGAATATAGTTTTATTTTCTTTTGGATTCTTTAATGGTGTACTTAGCATGTTGAATTTCAAGCGTTTTTTGGGCCTCAGTCAATTTGTGACAGAGTAGAACAATATACATATATAGTCAGACTTGATACTTATACACTTATCCCATCCATAACACACATCCAAATTAAGAATGAATCATAAATTTACCAAAATTACTAAAAATTAATTACCAAGTCCCATGGAACTTGTCTTTGCTTCACTGGAGTATCTGCACTTGAAAGAGAACAAGAAGTACTACAAAGGTAAGACGACGGGCAGACGAGAACTTGTTACGTCACATGTGTAATTCAACTACATAAGGTTAATAATTATTTAAAATATTAATAAATAGTAAGTTGTTTTAGCTATATCTCACATACCACTATCCGTCGTAATATGTGAAAATAAAAATATTACACTAATGCAAATTATATAAATAAGTTATAAATAATTATAATGACTTGTAATCTTTTAAAAAATTTTTTTGTTTATACATATTACATATATTTAAATACATGTTATGCACATAAAATAGTTATATAATTTCTAAATTGTTAAAAGTAGTTATACGCCGTACAACAAAATGAACTTTGTTTCCAAATCGCACTTGACTAAAGACGTGGTAAGCCCCTCATACACGTAACATTTTTATTGGTTGCAATGACAACGCGTCATTTGGCGTAAAGGCCTCTGTTTAATGGAGCGCCAATGTGGCTCTCGAAGAAAACAAACTCGGTCAAAAATTTTCGAAAACGCGGACTCGACGCGCATAACTAAATCACACGTAACGTAATGTTGTTTTGCCGTCTGACGCTTACTCACATTCGTATACCATATTATTGTTAAAAAATATCTGTCCCAATATTTTACTCTTCAAACGCATATTTATTCATAATATATAAAATGAAAAAATAAGTACCCTAGAACTATTTAAAGTCATTAAAAAAATTCTACACTGTAAATACAGATATTATTTTTATAGTGATTATGAACTTTTCGTCTATAAATCGAATATTGAAATTTATTATTCACATTAAATTAAAGGTATAAACTTGAATATTAGTATTTCTAATTGTAAATTTAAAAGAATTCTTTATATATGTATAAAGGAAAATTTAGTATAACATTATCTGACGTATAATGTTGTACCTGAAAATTCATATGTAAGTATTGAATATAATGCTGCAGTAAAATATGATAATCTGATTAAACGTTAATATTTTTATAGTGCATCGTAGAGTAAAAAACTAGATCAATAAATATTTAAAAGAAATTTTAAACATTTGTAGCTATAGTAATTCTGATAGATAGTAGATAATATAATCTGTATCGACTATTATTTAAATGAGACTGAACATATGCCTGATTTCGTTAAGGCAACAGAAGCAATGGAGAAATGTGATAGGGATTAGCTGAACTCTGTTCATATATCTGTACGGCCGGAGAAAGAGCGCTGATGAAATCCGGCACATATTGCAGAGCATCATATTTGTGCATTGCAGGACCCAGCATGGCTCATACTGTTATGGACCAGATTAGACTACAATTGGCGACAGCTTGCCAGAAGGATTCGACGCAACATCTAGAGTTGGTCCTAGAACCACAGGGAATTCCCATTATACGCCAGGGATCAAGTCAAACTGCACCTTGATTTGGCGAGGGTCATGTACGATATATTAGTCGCTATTATTCCAAATTTAAAATTAGATTCTTTCATAGGTACCAATTTCACTTGTACATTCGAAGCCATCCATGACACGCCACTGACAATTCGCTGTAGGTTCAAGCTGCATCTCGACGAGTCAAAGTTGAGAAAAGCCGTAATCATACTTAACGAATTCCATGGACTGGTACCGTTGATATTATGAATGGCCTAGTTCCTGAAAGAAATCGAATAGGCGAACCGGATTAACAATTGAAAAATACTGGTTGTGCCTGACCCATAATTTCTTCACATGGGCGTCAATTAGGCTTCCGGATATTATCCGACAAGAACATCGACGGCTAAAGAAGCTATACCTTCTCTCGCATCCTATGTGTGAAAATTAAGCATGCGTTAATATCTTATGGATACAACGAGGTCGGAATATAATAATTATTATAATTTTATTAAATAATAAATTATTTCATTTATTTAAAATTTTGTTGACAATAATCATTATGTAATTAGATTTTTCCATTATTTTCGAGGCATCCTCTTCTTTTATATATTTTCTTAATTATTATTTCCTATGTTATCATAAAATAGTATAAGATTTCAATCATATTAAAAAAATCATATACGAGCTTTGGTATAGCTCAGAGAGTTCTGAATCGCTTTAGGGTGATCCAAAACTCTCTTAGCTTCCAGGTATTGTTTTTCTAGGTCATCAGAAGTGATCAATTTTCTCTTAATTTACACCGAACAGTTTTCTATGTCATTGAAGAGTGAAGTGACGTAGTGTTGCGTGACCTCTATCACCACCAATATGAAACAAAGTGGAAAAGAGGGAAAGAGACCTATATAACTTTTTCTTTCGCTTTTATTACCGGTGCGGCACGGAATTTAAGAATGCCTTTATTCAGCCTGGTAGCCACCAACAATTAGCACTTTTGTTTTATGCCTATAGTCCTGATCATTAATATGGAAGGCGGGTACAAATGTTGCTTATATATACTTACTCGTATACTATAATCTTCTCTCAGTAGAGTTAAACTTTGCTCTTTGAGAATACCTTTGCTTGATCTGGCATTTAACAGACAGCACTTTTGTCTCATTGTCCAGATCAATAATGGAAGAAGAGTTAGAATTTGTTATATATACATACTTGTATCTAATAATCTCAGTTTTTAAATCTTGTTTCTAATCTCAATAATCGTCGTCATCATCTCGTTTCCTCTTAATAATCAATTCTTCACAACAATGTCTTAGAAGCTTTTTCTTGCATCTTCAATTGCTTCTCCGCATTTGTGACGGTCACGTAAGTATACCTATCCATGAACCGCTATCGTATACAAGATGTATTAGCATGTAATGAGCGTTAAGATACAAATGTCTTGATAGGAAACATTTGTTTTAAAGGAATCTTAATTTTTATATTTGTTTACTATGACATCTGAAAAGCATATTTAGTGTACAAAAGTCCTTGAACAAGCTCATATTTTTCATCGTGTTAAAAATGTGGAATTTTCTACCAGAAAGATTTGCGGAAAAAATCAATTTCTTATTTTCATTTGAAGAAAACTGCTGCAGAGTCGCACCGAATGCTACTTGAGGCCTATGGTGATCATACACTATCATGAGCAACATGCAAAAGATAGCTTCAACAGTTTGAAAATAATAATTTTATGTTAGAAATGAAGAATATGAAAGACCAACAACAAAGTTTAAAGACGCTGAATTGCAAACAATATTACAGGATACAATAAAAGCACTTGCCTGGGAGCTGCTACCACACCCGCCGTTTTCACCAGACTTGGTTCCTTCTGACTACCATTTCTTTACAGCGATGGGACACATAGGTTGAGCATGACTTCGATTCCTACATGGAAGTCGAAAATTGGCTGTCTGATCGGTTTGCTTCAAAAGACAACAATTCCATTGGGACAGTATCCAAAAATTTCCATAAAGTTGATCAAAATATGGAGAAATCAATGTCTAATACTTTGAATAAAATGTTTTTCATTTTCCCATTAAAGTTAGTATTTTACTTTTAGAAAAAACGCTCGCTTTATACCGGTACATCTAGAAGATCAGATTCTATTTGAGCAGTGCAGGAAGAGGTTTTTGTAGACATTTGTTGCGTCCAGCAACCATGCATGTATTTTTGAGGCAGGCCAAATCGTACGGCGCGTCATTACGTATACTTCCCGAGGATTTTTACGGGGGGAAGTCAGCAACGGAAATCGGGACAGAGGAGAAGGCAATACGGTATTCATAAGGAAAGGAAGCGAAGAAAGTGAAAGAGATGAAGTGTGGCTACGCTGTTTGTACGCCGCAAAGACAATATACATTGGAGATCAGTCTTCAGAAAATTCCAGTATAATCCCTGGAAAATTTTGGAGACGTATAAATGGTATACAACGGTATTCGCCAATATATATAGGCGACTAATTGCGTAGCTTACGCCTCCCTCCTCCAATAAAAGTCCGACCAGATGCGGCCCGAACCGTATAGCTAGTCCGCAGACGGCGGACGCCAGTCTTTGCACGCAAGAAAATTGCCGCTGGACTGGAGGCTGAGGAAGCTCGTGCCCCTACTATCTCCTAGAGGATATCAAATTCTTAGCCGCTCCTGATATACAACCGATCGTATTGGAGCGAGTGTGGCCCTCACGAACGGCGAAATAACGATACCGCGCCGCGAATAAACAATCTCGCGATCCGCCCCACGTATCCCTGACTTCAGCGCTAAAGCGTGGCCAAAAACTAGTAGGGGCAACGAGCGGAAGTCAACGGCAGTAAATCGCCGTTGTTACCACCGTGTAACACCAACGCTGTTGGACGTTACATATTGTTATTGCAATCTCATTTACTTCGTATACAGGTATGGAGAAAGAAGCTATTTCTATACAAGATAGATAGTAGAAATACATTGAGAATGTAGTAGAAATACATTGACAATGTAGTAGAAATGCATCGAGATTAATTTTACTTGCATTAAATGTCTCGAAAATAAATTTGTCATCAATTTCTTACGATAGTGAACGATGTTTTTCCAGAATTCAAAAATACGGATATAAACATATTGTATAGTGAGTGGAGTACTTATTTTTATAAGCTTATAACTTCCATAATTTAGGATAAGCTCAGTCCTTGAGATTTTAAATATTGTCTAAAAATTTTTACAGGTATTTTTTTTGAAGAAGTTTTACAAACATCATATGAACATTATTCGTGTAATGTATGCAATGTTTAATTACAAATTGTTTTTTCTGTTTTGGTGTAGTATATTACCCAAATTCTACGGTAACCCGTGGAAATTACGTTATATCTATCAAATTTCTCTTTCTTTTCTTTATTTTTGCGATGGATTCTGTAAACAAACAGCCCCACCATTAGTCTTTTAAATTTTCCAGCAGAACAGTTACACATATTAGTCTTGCTGCTATATGGATTGTCTTCTATTACAACAATTTCCATAACAAAAGCAAGATCTCTAAAACGTTTTTCTATATTTATTTTTCAATATATTCAGTATATATTCTAACTATATATGAAACACAAAGTATCAGGTAGACAATTTAGTTTTTGATCTCGAACTGTTTATTTTTGTGTGTGAATACATGCGTGCGTGCCTGTGTGTGTAACTTATTATAATATGCTTTTCCCGCTTATACTAGTTACTGATATTTATCTGCTAACCTTACAATAGAAAATAAATTAAAGTGAATTAATTATTTGAAACGTATATATACTTAAGTTATATTCTTCTGAAAAAACATCTAAATAAAAATTTTTAAGTCTCGTTAAGCATTATGACATTACTAAAACATTATGAGGATGCTATTCAGCGGTTACAAGAATCTTGTCTCTTGACATCTACACAACTACCTGATAGGAAAAATATTGTTCAACGTATGAATAATGCGTCTGTAATATTCGCATCAATAAAACATATCATAGAGCATACTATAATTGCATTTGAGAAACTTCATTGTATTATACTTTTGAATCACGTTCAGAGTATTTATTGCAAATTCAATTGTTACGATAAACTAGATGGTAACTTTGCACAAAAGGAGAACAATAACGTAACTTTGAGTGACATTGAATTCTCTTGTAACAGCTTCATAAGATCTGAAATTATAACGAATATCAAACATTAAGGTATTAATACATTTGTAGATGATGCATTTAAATTGGTTCGGAGGCAAATGATAATATATTTACAAGATCATTTAGTTATTTAAATTAATACGTTACTTTCTGGTTAGTAAATTATGCCTGCAAACTGAAAGCAGATAGGAGAAATGAAGTATTTGAATATAAAAACTACTCAAATATTTGAAATCACTAATTTAAAATACTGGTATGTAACGCATGTCAAAGAACTCATCCAGCCTCATATAGATGAGTTTCAAAAGAGAGATTCCGACTAGAGGTTGCATTCTATTATAAATTTAGCAGTATTTAGCAATATACACAAATTCAACTGTACGCACCTAATACACCGAAATTTAGAAAGCTCTATTATGCATTGTCGGCATGGACCATTGCAGAAAGTTTCAGAATTACATCATTCCTATGATGCTTTACAATATCCTCTTATATTTTATAGAGGCGAAGATGGTTATTGTCTAAATATTTCTCTAAATGATAATCCCCAGCGAAAAGTTTCATGTATGCAATTTTATGCATATAGATTTATAATAAAGAATAATAACGGTAATTTCTTGCATCATTATACATCCTTATTGAATCAATATTACGTCGATATGATGGCTAAAGTGATATCTGAAAGTTAGTTTTTATTCGTTTCAATCAGCAAAAATTGCGAGCAGATGATTGTATACATCTCCGAGATACTGTTGCGCAAGATGCTAATGTAAATCCTATGAATATAGGCCAACGCGTAATTCTTTCTTCATCAATTACTGGATCTCCACGTTATATGCATGAGAAATCACAAAATGCTATGACGTATGTGTGTATATATAGGCGTCCAGATTTATTTATAACCTTTACGTGCAACCCTGAATGGCCAGAAATAGATATGATATTATTTCTAGAGTTTTTCATTTAAAATTAAAGAAATTAATGGAATCTAATTACTAAAAAGGAAGTATTTCATAAAGTTAATTGCTATCCACTCAATATTCAATGGCAAATACGAGGATTACCTCATAGTTATATTTTGGTATGGTTAGAAACTATATATGACTATAAATATCCAATACTGTATGAAATGGTACGCAGACACATGTGTCACGGTCCATGCGGAGATATTAATAGGTCGTTACCATGCATGATGAATGGAAAATGTTCCAAAAAATATCTTCGAGCATTTATTTCTGATACTCAAACTTCAGATGATGGTTATTCCACTTACCATAGACGAAATCCTAAAAACGGCAGTCTAACAGCAACTTTACATATGTGAGATAATTTAATTGATATAGACAATAGATGGATTGTTCCATATTGCCCACTCCTCTTACGTTGTTTCAATGTGCATATAAACGTTGAGTTTTGTAATTCCGTGCAAGCTATCCGATATCTATACAAATATATTACCAAAGGTTCTGATCAAGTTTTTCTGTGGAAATTGAAAATGATGAATTAATCAGTATCTTAATGGTCGATATATATGCTCATCCGAGGCTTACTGGAGATTTTCTGATTTTCCAGTTCATGTACGATATCCAACTGTCATTCATTTAGCAGATCATTTAGAAAATCATCAACGTGTTTACTTCCCTGAAGAAAATATGCAACATGTTCTTAATGGTCCTCAGCAAACTAGATTAACAGCTTTCTTTGAACTTTGTCGCTCGGATGAATTTTCTAAAACATTGCTATATCCTGAAGTACCTAGCTATTATATTTGGCGAGTAAATAAATTTATTAGAAAGAAGCGTGGAGTTGCCGTTGAATGACTTCCCGGAGTTAAAAAAGACCATGCTTTGGATAGAGTATATACTATTCATCCAAATCAAACAAATAATTTCGAAATAAATTTTTCAAATGAAATATTTAATAAAGGTCTTATTGAAATTGAACATACTGTGATCACTCTTAGTGAAAAATATTTATGTGATTTTCGCTTATCCACTCCTATACGTAAGAATCACGAGACCATAAATGCTCATGATACAATGTTGCCACATAATTTGATAGTGATGAATTAAAAAAATATGTAAAAACAAATATTCGTAAATTAATAGCGAATCCATGTGAAGCATTTCACATTATTTGTAACAGTATAAATAAAAATAATCCTATGATTTTCTTCTTAGATGCTCCTGGAGGTACTGAGAAAACATTTTTGATCAATCTTGTTCTAGCTCAAATGAGGCCAACTGGAAATATTACAATTGGGCTGGCTTCATCAGGTATTGCTGCTACACTTATCCATGGAGGAAGAACTGTATATTCGACTTTTAAGTTGCCATTAAATGTTTCGTATAAACAACAATCAGTTTGTTATATTTTTAAAAATGAATCTTTGGGTGAATTTCTACAAGAAATTAAGCTTATAATATGGGACGAATGCACAATTATTCATCCAGCTCATATTGAAGCCTTTAATCTAAGCCTTCAAGACATTCTCTCTCGCAGTAAATTAATGGGTGGAATAACTGTTGTTTTTACAGGAGATGTTCGGCAAACATTACCTGTCATTGCAAGAGGAACAAGGGCAGATATTGTTGAAGCATGTCTGAAAGTCTCGCTAATATGGAAAAACGAACACTCAGATTAACGACTAATATGAGACTTCACCTTAGGGGAGAAAATTCTAACTTTCCTTTAAAATGATTAATTATTGGAAATGAAACTGTTTTTAATAATCGCTGCTACATTTTTATAAACATTTATAATATTGGTACAGTTTTATATACTGTAGATGACCTAATTTCTCACATTTATCCTCAAGTTGATAGCTTATTAGAAAAACCGTTCGAGTGGCTTTGCGATAATTACGCATCGAAATATATCTGCTTTTGAAATTAATAGTATTATTTTAGAAAAAGTTTGAGGTAAATTTAAGAAATATACATCCATTGATACTACTGTTAATACTGAAGATGCTATTCATTTTCCAATAGAGTTCTCAAATTCTTCAAATCCTGCAGGATTAACACCACATATTCTTCGAGTTAAATTAGGAGTTCCGATTATTTTACTATGAAACCTTAATCCTCCAAGGTTATATAATGGCACGAAATTGCGAGTAAAGCATATGAGAAATCATATTACTGAGGCGACTATTTTAACTGGCCCAGCTGCAGGAGAGACAGCTCTGATACCCCGAATCCCAATGATCTCAACAAATTTACCATTTCTGTAATATATATATATATATATATATATATATATATATACACATACATATATATATATACATATATATATATTGTAACCGCCCGAACGGCGGTCGTAGGTTAGAGCGCTCGGGTAAAACCGCGAGTGTTCGCGTGAGCTCGCTTGACGGTCACGCAGCCAATGATGGAGCGAACCATCAGGCAAACAGCAGCCGCTGCGGGAGCTCATCAACCACTGCTGATAATAATGCCGGGAGCAATGGTCTACTTGAACAAATAGACCACCGGTTGCTGAGTGCCCACGCTGCCGCAAAAGACGCGATACAACGTCTGGTATCATACAAAAGGTGCATAGATATAAAATGGCGCTCAACGTATATATCAAATGAGACGCATAAATAGCGCTTAACCCATACAGAAAAGGACATATAAATGGCGCACAACACATAAATAGCGCTCAACGCATATACAAAAGGTTATAAATGGTGTATAACGTTTATACAACAGCGATAATTATAGGTTAATTACAAATGGCGCTCAACGTATATATAAAATAACGCTTATAAATGGCGCCCAACGTATATATAAAAGGATACCTATAAATGGCGCTTAATGAATGTATATAAAATGACTTACATAACATAGCACATAGCATATATAGCAAGCACCATATCAAATGGCTGGTACCTAAGAAAATGGGCCATACTATATAAAATGGTGCGTCCCGTGAGGTGTACCAACGGAGCATACAAATGGCGCGTCCCGTGAGGTGTATCAATGCAGCAATTAAAGAAGAATTAGTACCCCTAACGTTTTTTTTTCTTCCCCTACGGCCATCCTCATGATTCCCCACCAGGTCCCGCGAGAGGAAACGATACCCATGTATCCCCATGGAAAATATATATGGAGTAAACGCGAATCGTGTTGTGGGATGACCTGGAAAAACGAGAATAAAAAGATATTAGAGCCGACCCCTCAGTCGAGATACGGCGATGGCACAGTGTCACTGAGCGAGGACGAAAGCAACAGCACCAATTAGAAGAGCGCATAATGGCTCCCATAGTAACTAGGCTACTTGCTCGCCCCACCAACGCCGTACCAACCCCTGATAATTGGAACATCACTAACAACGACAATTTTTTCCAGCAAATATGTGACACAGAGGAAGAAGAATTGAATCGCAAGAAAGAAGGCGAAATGGTTACGAGAACAACGCAGTATAAAGCGTTAGAAAGTTGATTATAAGTAGGCTCGATTACACATAAATAATAGTTATAGTTTTTTGTCACGCAATGATAATTTAGTTAGCACTTTTTCTAGGATAAGCTGCGCGTTAGTAATAGGTTAGAGTAAGGCTTAGTTTATAATTAGATGTAGAGAAGTAGCAATAGGAAAAACAAATAGTATTTTATCGAATCACAGCGAGTGACCGACGACCAAAATGCACACCAGCGGCTGTAATTATATTTTTCGTTTCAGTCATCGTAAATTACTTTTTTTTTGTTTCTCTTTTGTACCCAGGCGAAGGGTAAACCAATGGTTGTCGTGTTTCCCCAAATTATGTATTGTCCCCTACCGTGTTTTCCCAAATCATGTATTATCCTCTACCCTGTTTTCATCAAATTATGTATTATCCCCTACTGTGTTCCCCAATGTATATACGCAACGTTCGCGTTTCGCGCACCGTCACCACTCAAACCCCTTCGCGCTTACGCGCCCCCTCTGCGGTTTGGGAGGAGTTTGTAACCGCTCGAACGGCGATCGTAGTTTAGAGCGCTCGGATAAAACCGCGAGTGTTCACGTGAGCTCGCGAAATAGTACGCGCGAGCCGCGAGGGTTCTTGAAGCGCAACGGTAGGTATGAAGTTCGAAATGAAGATCACTTTCGTCCCCGACCTTCGCACAGTTCGACGCACTTTTCGCCCGTTCCGCTTAGTTGTATTTTCCGCTTTCCGTTTTCCGTCGACTGAAGTCGTAAAAGTCTGAAGTCGCCATTTTAGCGTCCTTCGTGGTAACGTGCTTTCAAGATAAGTTCATGACGTTTACGTCCGAGCACACTGGAGGAGCGAGAAAGACGCACGGTAATATCCTTGCCGCAGCCCCGTACCGAGAGCGCAAACGGCTGAGGAAGCTAATACGCTGCCGTTCGTATACCGTCGCGCATAGCGACGCCATCAGCGGTTACGAGCCGCAGTCAAGCGCAACCACGCGAGCAACCCAGGAGAAGCGAGAGATAGCGGCGCGGCCCGCCACGTCCTTACGCATCTGCGTAAGTGAGAGAGAGAGAGAGAGAGAGAGAGAGACAGAGAGCGCGCGCATCTCGCGCCTCGCGCACCGCACAAAAAAACATCAAGCGTGCAAATTCGCAATCGTGTATATAAACGTGCGTAATATACAGCGTTCCATGAGTGAGTCGAATGTCTCCTTTTATTTTTTTGAGAAAAATACATACTAAGTTAGAAGCGTTCTTAGTGTAAAACTTATCGATTTTAACGTAAAAACTATCTATTTTAATGAGATTTACAACTTTTATTTGAAATATGTTTTTTAATTTTTCATACTTTCTTTGATCAATTTGTATGTATGTATTTCGAAATGATTCTGAATTCTTCCGAATAACTAAGTGAGATTCTTACATATGTTTCTGTGTGCGGCTAGTTCCGTGGAAGGTATGTCAGAGCTATGAGAGCCCATTTTAGGGAGCCGCGAATTAACTTTTCTCTTCATCAGATCGAATATTTTTTACTAAAAATTTGTATTTGTCATACCATGTCGATATGCACAAATACACTTTACTATATTTGTAGAGAAATGGCTTTGCTATTATATAATTTGAATATATTTCCAATTAGTCAATACTAAATTCGGATGTTACTTTTCACTTAGTTTGTAACATCGAGCTAAACAGTTATAGTAAAATAATATTAATTTTAAGAAATATAAAAAATATATACTATAAAAGTATATAACCAATATATAAACATTAAAGTATATAATATATAAAGTATATATATAAATAAGTTGCAATGCGTATTAGTTGTACGAACAATAATAAATATATATTAATAATAATAAATAAGTTTTTGTAGAATAAAGTAAAATCAAGAAAATAAGTCTAAACTAAAGTTACCAAATCTCATGCAATGTGTCATCATCCTATTTGGGCGAGAAAAACAACTTCGTAATACCTGCCTAAATAAGGCGTTTGACTTGCGCAAGTTCATACGTCAGAAGCATATGTTTCTCCGACGAAGGCCTTTTAGGTAGTGCAATGTGTACATTAGCGATGCGCTACTTTACAATTTTTACTGTTTAATTTGCGGTAAAACGACTACTTTTAACAACTATACCATGTTATAAATAAAATGAATAATTTGCATAAATATTATCACAAACGTTCCTAACAAACATTATAAAATTATATTAATGTTAAGGCCAGAAATAAGAAAAATCAATAAAGTAATAAAATAAGCTATAAAAACGAGGAGCTGAGAGAGGGATTGCGGATAGTGATAGCAAAATCAGGTATATAAAGCGCCGAATTTTCCACAAAAATGTCAGTGCCAGGGAGTCGCAGTGGCAGTCAGTAGCAGTCAGTCAGGAAGTCAGAAGCAGTCAGTAGCAGTAGCAGTGGCAGTTAGGCAGACAGTAGTGTCGAAGAATCTCCCAGGCGTCCAGAACGTAGTATCAGCATCTCTCTCTCTCTCTCTCTCTCTCTCTCTCTCTCTCTCTCTCTCTCTCTCTCTCTCTCTCTCTGTCTGTCTGTCTCCATTTCATCCGGGGAAGTGGTTGGTCCTCCTACATGGTAGGATTGTACATGCCCCTTTTTATTGTACGCAAATATATATACATTTTATTGCTGAGGGAAATAAATCGGTAGGCCGAGGCGAATACGGCTTTCTTTTTGAAAGAAAAGGAATCCGTATTCAAGTGAAGCCCTTGAATTCCGGTTTATCTAACCGAGCGTAGGAAGCACATTAAAATAAAAATAGATTTGTTATTTTTCCTATTCAATGGCTTGATAAGGTATTCCCGAGCTAGTGCAGGAAACTCCAGGCTCAAAAACAAGCCAAGGTACATCGAAGGCACAAGTATATTATATAAAAATATACGTGTGTACTTCGGATAAAGTTGATGTGGACGAAAAGGTGATATGTCCAGACGTCACAGTTTTATAAAGAAATGCTACATGCACAAAAAACATATTGAATAAAACATTTATATGTTTAGAAAATTTACAAATTTTATTAAAAATATTTTTTGATATACATAGTATTTTCCGAAACAAATGTCCAAAACTAGCATTTTTAAAGATTTCTTCTGACTCTGCAAAAATTCCAAATATGTATAAAGCCACTATGATATTCACAACAAACTATCAAAAATACATAAATATATCAATTTTGAGCAAAAGTAGGTAAGCGGAATAATTACAAGTTCAGCGATAGGTACAATCTATAATTTACTCAGCAGAAACGTTCAGGGTTCAGCAGAGCTATACTTTATATATATATCATATAATACTAAGCTTCTATGCAAGGGTGACAAACAACACATTAAACAGCTCGTTGCTTATCTCATTATATCGATGCGTATGAATCATGGTCGCTTGGAAACCCTATATATATATATTATATACGGGCGCCACTTCGCAAAAATTATAATAAGTTACGTCTCTGAAAAGTCGGTAGTGCAAAACATTCTGTTAAGTTGTGCAAACCACCGCAATGAATTTCACTATTAGTCGCTGCGATTGATACAGAGATCTGTCAGAGGTATGCAACACTCTTAAGAGCTGACTACAAATTTTGAAGGATGTGTATATGTTCACCCAGATATAAGAAAAAGTATATATCCTTTACAAAATATACACAAAACATGATTTCAAATTTTTTTATTTATTTTGTTTTATATCTTTCTTTCTCGATAAATTGGCCTCATGTGTAGAAAATCATCATATTTTAAAAAGTGCCTTTAAGTGATTTTCGATCCAATTAATTTAGTTAAAAGAGAAAAAATGTTTCTATTCAAATATATATCATCCTTTGATAAATTACGAAGAAGACAATAAACATTCAAGATGCATTTAGTGTAATTTATATAAATCGAACATTACTGAAGTTTTTTTATGTTATTTAACGTCGCTCTATTTATGCTTCCAAACACCGGTGCTAATCAGCGACGAAGGTCTACGAAGTGTTTGTAAACAACGCACATGTAAACTATTACAGCGGTGCTGTGTCAATCGGCCGAGACCGGGATTTGAACTCGTCTCATCAAGTTACCAGTCCTTCGCACTAGCGATCGAACCATGGTAGGTCTCTATCATTTATATTTTATTATGCATTTATATATTTTTTATTTTATATATCTCATTTCATTAAATTCTAGAATACATACAAGTTCATTTGCATTATTTTTTATCAATGTAATAATCTGGAATATATCTCAGCAGAAGCAAGAAAAAGTAATTTCCGCGTAACAGAAACATGTACATAGAGCACTCGAAATCGCGTGCTTCAACTGCAGTTTTATTTATCGGTCGTGATTTGTCATCGGAAAATTCTTATTTCATTAAATTCTACAATACATACAAATTCAATTGCATTCATTTTTATCACTGCAAAATCTGGAATTGAAGCTGCAAGTTTCAAACTGCAGTGTGAAGCACACGCTGTCAACTGCACTTACTTACGTTTCTGTTATGTGGAACGTACTGTTTATTGCTTCAGCTGAGATACATTCCCATTTGATGCAAATGAAAATTAATGCACATGTATATATTGTAAAATTTAATGAAATAAGAATTTTTAGAGGATAAATGACGACCGCTGGGTGAAACTGCAGTTCAAATACCCAATTTCGAGGTCCTGGAACACGTTGGATATCTCACGTGGTACATTGTCATCGAGTCACTTGATACATATTCCAGAATGTTATTGTCATGATTATAATTTTTTTTTAATGTATGTGGTCTATTATCTGATCGTTTAATTCCTGAGGATGAGCCGTAACGGTTAGAAACGTCGGACGCGAAAGGTGAATTTAAATTTAAGGTATTGCAGGTATTTAATTCAGAGTAAATTGTAATTTGAGGTATGGGCTGTCTTTTACTAACATAGAATATTGTTTTTATTATTTTTATTATTTTTATTTTATTTTGTTTTATTTCATTAGTAATTTTATTTTTAATTTTTCATCTAATTTATTGTAGTAATAAGTATTATTTCAAATTATTCGGCAGTGACTATAAACAAGGAGAGTCTAACTGTCATTATTCTAGTTAATATATTATATTATAAAGACTGTAAGACCGATAAAAATATTCATTAATTTAACTCAAAGCAGTCGACATAAGTACAATTTTTAATTTTAAATTATCTGACAGAGTCTAATGCAAGTGTTAACAATTGTAAATTATAAACCATTTTGAAACATTGCGCCTTCCAAGACACTATAACATAATAGGAAAATCTATTTGTAATAAATTATACAGACTATTGTTATTGTTTGAATTTGAATATGTTGGTGATATACAAATTAGAAATACGAATATTGTAGAAAAAATTCTCTATATTAATATTTTCACGATGCAAAGCATAAAAAACTCAATAATAACATATAAATAATATGCGACATAATTAAGATTTTTAAAATAATTGTTTAAAAAAATTGGTATATCCACCAAAAATAAATTTCTTATATTTTATATGCTTTTGCTTCAAGACTGCAATTTTCTGAGCAAAATTTAAAAGTAGAAATTATTGTGTTGCGGTTGACGATGTGTCAACTGAGCCGCATGGTAGATCCCTGACGTATCGATAAGGACTTGTAGTAGTTCGAAACGCTAATAATTTATCGCATTTTCTCGTTAATTATTAGTTTTAAAGAAAAAATGGATAGAACATAAAAAATTTATTTCAATAGGATCTATAACTTTTGTTTGAACAATGTTTGTCTAAACTCGAAATTATTCCATAAATCTTGGTGTTTGTTAATTGTTTAATATTTTAACAATTAATTTTTCATTTTTCTACTTCTATTCATCTAAAAGAACATTTATGATTTTTTCGGAATTTCTTTTCGACTTTTTTCCGAAACTTTAAAATTATTTTTATGTTTAGATGAGCAGCGGACGTTCAATCCAGATGATTAGAACTAGCGGACGTTTTGTTCTCATCAATACAGAATCTAAATTTTATTCGGACTTAATTTGAACCAAGGAAAAATAACTGAAAACATTTTTTTGTTTGGATCCCTGACGTTACTACATCCACATTAGTTGCTGCAGCAGACAGTTACTCCGTTCTTCAGCACATTCAAAGAAATCATTATTTTCAAAAAATTTAGCTCTATTTATAGATCACGTGTTAAGAATAGAGCAACAGGAAAAGTTATAAAAAAATTGAAAACATTTGTAGAACAAATTCATCTTTCTATAAATATTGATATCAGTGAAAATTGAATGAAAAAGAGAGGACAGCAGACAACTAGATTAGCTACAGAAACGATGTAAGGATTTTTAATAATGTTATCAATGTCTGGTGTGCTTCTATTATCACAGAAGTTATTATAGAAATAGATAATCAAGTAAATGCAGGTTTACTTTCATTCAAGGAACTATGTGGATTCATTAATTAATAAAGTAAGCTGTTATGAATGTCGCTTTAACATGTAATATTAACAGTATCATTTGGGATCAATTTTCTAAAAAAATATACAAATAGCTAGTAACAGGCTAGTACAAATACACTTATAAACAATAAAAAAGTTACAAATAAAAATTCAACAACAAAGAAAATGAAAAAAAATGTGAAAAAGGAAAAGAAATATAGTTTCTAAATTTTTCTTTATTTGATTAATTCCCAAATTTTTTATTACTACAGCTTGCAATTCTATACTGATTTTTAAATATTTAATATTTTTCATGAATAATATAATAGATATTTTTAATTGTCCAAAATTTATTATTTATTATAATAAATAGTTTAATTGTACTTATCCTCATCAGGGACTGATGTCCTGATGAGGAGCCATAGCAAGCTCAAAACGTAGGACAGGTCTTCAATTAAGTAAGGGTGTTGGGAACAGTCAGACTGCACTTTACTAACAAAGAATTTTTTCAGCTAATATTTTATTTTCAGATTAGTCTATGGGGGTGAATGTAAACAAGGACAGTCTGACTGTCATTATAATTTTTAATTTAATTTTTATTTTTATTTTTATTTTATTTTTATTTTTAGATTGAATTGATTGTACTTAAGACCAAAAAAAAATTTTTAGTAATTTATTATAATAAATGTTATTAATTCCCAAAAAACGATACATTAATTTTGTAATACAAAATTATTCAAATAAATGTAATTCACTACCTGTTTATTATAAAATTATTCAAATAATTGAAATTTCCTAGAACATATTGAAATCTAAACCTCACAAGATTGCGTGTTGAAAATGATAATCATTTAAAAGTTACTTTGTATTTGTTAGTTTACTTTAATTACTAATCAATTTTATTAATGATAAAGTTAACTATTAATTTCAGATATACATTTTTTGAGATTTATTTTCTCCTCACTTTGGAGAAGTATGAAATGTGGATCTTTCTAAAACTATTAATTAAAATAAAAATTTTTTATAAATCATATATATACATAATGGATATATATATATATATATATATATATATATATATATATATATATATATATAATTTCTATAACAGTTTTTTTACAAAAAACAAGTAACAGAAATAATAATAATATATATTAGGATTTATAAAAAAAATAATAGAAGTTATAAAATAATTAAATAATTGAATTAATAAAATATTTTTATTTTAACAAATAGTTATTCTATTATTTTATATTATTAATTAAATTATTATATAAATCCTTATATACACACACATGCACGCGCACACACAAATATTTACAATGATGTATTTAATACTGAAATGTCTGCACTCAAAGAATAATCTTCACAATCTATATATTTTGAGGCAAACAGTAGTAATTTTGTATAAGGGAAATTTTAGTACTTAAAACTATTGTTCTGAAATTTTAGAAGTAAAGATTTTATATTTTCTTTGTCTAGAAATTTAAAAAGGTCAAAAACAATCTTAAATAATAATAATATTAATTAATAAATATTTTCATTTGTCTTACAATCCAATTAAATCAATCGAAAAGAATACACAATAATATCAATATATATTTATATTAATATTAATACAACAATATACAAAAATAATAAAAATAAATAAAATTTTTTTTATTTTTTATTTTTATTATTTTTGTATATTGATGTATTAATATTAACATAAATATATATTGATATTATTAAGTATTATTTTCGATCGATTTAATTGGATTGTAAGACAAATGAAAATATTTATTTGTATATAAGCAGTTGACAAAAGCATAACTAAAGAATAATACTATTGAAATAAATAGAATATTGGATACTTACACTTTGTAAATATTCATCCATTTCTATTCTTTTCGATCCATTAATATTTGTCTGAAAATCAGTTTTTGGCAATAAAATTGTATGTGTATATTGTTTTCCAGCTACTTTTTCATGATGCGATGAATAAACTCGATAACATATTTGCCCTTTTGAAGATAAGATTACTCTCCACAATAATGGTTTTAGATTTTTAATCATGACTGGAAATTTACTTACTACATTCATAATAGGTTTAAGTAATCCAATAAGATCAGTATACTTATTATATTTTATTATAACTATATTAATCGTGAACATGTATTTATTACTTAAATTCTTTCATTATTTACACTACAAAATCTTTAAAAAAAATACAAATATTAGTAAGTTTAAAATCAAATTCGAATATAAATTTTATGATATACTCCCTTTTGAATTCAGTTGGTCTTACGAGTGCTCCTCACGACTGCCGGAAATCTGAATCGATCGATGCGCCTCATAGAGAAAAATTTTGCGTCAAGTTAGAGAACTAAAATCAATATTCGGTACTACCGACATTTCAGGAACCCACTCATGCCCACCCAGATAGCAGCGCGTGCGAGCTGCCCGTGGAGGTCCACGCGTTACGGTAATCTGTTTGCTAAAATGGAGTAATTGGAGATGCAGAGAATACCCAGATCAGGATCACGCAAAAATGCAGGTATGACGTTAATGTAGCTCCAGTTTATTACACAACATGAAAATATATTCGGGTATATACATGTATATATGGATTTGATACAGCAGTACAGAGTGCATCTGTGTATGGGCATGCGAGGGAGCTGGAGAGCAGAGATGAACCGAGATTGCCAGAGACATAGGCGATGTTGGTTCCGTGACAGCGCCAGATTTTGCGGCAGAATCACGAACAAGGTCCGTCTGCAATCTCGACTATCGATAAATGTAGCGCACTGCTGAAAAATGTCCGAATAGCTATTCGGACATTTAATACATAATATAATTAAGGCATCACAGCAAAGAAGGAGAAACAGCGGACGCGTGTACAAGCTGCTGTTAAGGGGAAGGGCAATGTGGCAGGCTGACACGATGCTGAAGAGGGGAAGTAGGGGAAGCGAAGGACCGAGCAAAAGAGAAAACAATTGCCATCTATACGTCTATATATATATATATATATATATATATATATATATATATATATATATAAAAGAAATGCCTGACTAATTCTTTTCTCTATTTCGGCAAGTTCGGACCGACTTCAACTGCGACCAAAATCCATTCTCTATCTCTCTCTCTCTCTCTCTCTCAATAATATATATATATATATATATATATATATATATATATATATATATATATGTTCTTTACCCATCCACGCACCCACACGCGCGCACGCACGCACGGAGAGAGAGAGAGACTTACACGTATTTATTTCAATAATCACACGTAGAATTACACACACGCACGCGTCAAAATGAGATCAAAATTTAAATATCAAAGTTTTAATTTAAAGAACACTGCACGTATATATATATATATATATATATATATATATATATATATATATAACAGCAATACGAGTAGCAATGCGTGTAGCAACGCGCACGCGCGCGTGTGTGTGTGTGTGTGGAGGGACAGGTCAAAAAGAGTGAGAGAGCGGGAAGGTGAGGTATTGGGTGAACGTGCCCACATGTTCTAAGCAGGTCCCATTAGTATCGGGTAATCCAATCCCTGTTAATCCTCTTGGTGTTTTCTCCAGTTTTCTCTCTCTCTCTCTCTCTCTCTCTCTCTCTCTCTCTCTCTCTCTGTCATCTTCTCTTATATATGATTGGTATATGTCAAATATGATTATACCTATAGCATGCTTTAAAAACATGAAAAGCAATCAAATAATTTTTGAAAATCGTTTTGAAAAAAGTTTAGTCTACAATTAGCATATATTTCTAGAGCTATTCAATTTATAAATACAAATAAATTGCTGATAATTGTCATTATTATGATGTCAATGTTATGTTAATTTTTTCAAAGCGATTTTGTTTCAATATAATTGTTTTTGTTAAACAGAAAAAAATTACGAATTAAATATAATACATTAAATATGTTAAGTATGAAAGAAGACAATACAAACTAATCTGTTCAAAATATATAAAGATACAATCCTAGCAATTAGACCTACTAACATACATTTTTTTAGTTCTAAATATTTGCAAGATAGAAGATATTTAATTATACACTTCAGACAAAGAACGCATTTAATTAATTCTGTTTCTGTTAAGGTTTTCTTATGTTCTTAAGCATAATAAGCATTATTCCAGACATCTAATTTCTTTTTATAATTTTCAATTAATAATGAAATTAATCGATTGTTACATTTACTTTCTCTGCAGATTTTCTTTAATGTAAAATTTAATCCATTGAAATACATACTTTTTAAATTAAACAAATGGTTTATACATATACCATTAGTAAACCATTTATTGCAAGTAAAAAATTTATATATTTAAAATATTGACATGTTTATTTAAATACAGTAAATATTTTTGATGTATGAAAAATAAAAATTTGTTTTAAGAAATTCGATTCTTAATTTGAAAAATATTTATTTGCTCTAAAGAAATATATAAAAAAAAATATTTTTAATTTTTTATAATTTAAACAAAATATAAAATTGAACTGTATTATCTTAACTTATTAGACCGTCATTTTCGTAATCTACAACTATGTAAACGTATGATATATGTTATATTGCAATAAAGAATAATTATATTTACATTGTTTTCTTATGTATTATATAATTTATATAAAAATACACATAATATTATATTAGTATTGTAGGCAGCGCAACGCAACTTAATTTGAAACGCAAAATCTCAGCCGTTCAAACTTTACATATGTAATTATAAAGGTTCAGAATCTCATTGTAAAGCTAGCAACCGGTAGAGGCATGCGTTAATTGCGATGAAAACCCTGGATACACCTGGCGAAAAAGTTTTGCAAACATTTTTATTTTTCACTAACAAAATACGAAAATTAATGATATGTTTATGAAATGCAATTTAATGATTTAGGAAAATAAAATTGATTTAGCTACTTAAATAAATTCTATTTAGACAATTTATAATATTTTTTTAAATTAAAAATATCGTTTCAACTAAATCAGTTAATACATTTAAATATATATTTTTCTTAACGAAAAACAGTTATTTATATTAAACAAATTATTCGTTCTTTGAATTCGAAGAAATGTATTTATTTAAAATTATCAAATTTTCCTTTAGTGTACTTCAATTTACAAAAAGTATTTCAAACAAAAGTTGTAGATCTTACCAAAATACATTTTTTGTACTATGCGCTGAATTTCTACAAATAGCATTTCTCAAGAAAAATGTATTCGAATGTATCTATATTTCGTATAAACGTAGAATTGTTCGGGGGACCCCGATACGGAAATGTTGAACTTTTCTTCAAAAATATATAGTTTGTATGGAATAATTATATAGAACAAAAAAATATGTATTTTAATGAGTTCTATGATTTTGGTTTTAAATGTTAAATTTTTTCATTTTCTAAGATAAATTCAGACAACCATGATTTTTATAGAGTTTTCATCGATTTGGGAATACATATTTCATTTTGATCTAAGGTTATTATGATATTAAGAATCCGTGCTCCAAAAAAAATGAGTATGCAAATTTTCAAGAAAATAGTGACAGGACATATTCAATACAGTCACACCACTGTCGATGCTTTAGAGGGACCCCAAGATTAAATTTATGATTATTTTTCGAGAAATATTCTCAGAGGATGAAATTATCTATAGGAATATAGATTTATAGATAGAGAATTATTTACACAGATCTCATTTAACTGTTTAATAAATTGGTTACATTACTATTCTGAGTAAAGCCGAGATAGTAGATGCTTGTATATATATATGCAATGTAAATTTCACGAAATTTTTTTGATAATTTAGCCTTACTCCAAGGCTATTGCGATCATCGGCAGTCTAAATATGTGCACGCAGCATGCTTGATCCAATAAAAATTGCTATGTGAGTCTATAATAGAGATCGTGGATGAACTTCCGAAAGACGAGCATAATCGATTATTCGATTTTTTTTGGATGCCGATTAAAATTATCGTAGTGTCGTTTGATGAAAATTTAATTTTCAAGTTAAAAACTATAAACACAGAGTCTTTTGGACATACCTCGGGAAATATTAAAATTTACAAAAATGTATTTTAAAAAATCATTGTACATCTCATTAAAATACATATTTTTTATTCTATTTAATTCGTCTCTAGAAGCTATATTTCTCGAAAAAATATATACGAAGATACCTGCATTGAATATATGCGGGGAACCGTTCACGGGACTCCGAAACGGAATAGTTTCCGAAACTGAACTTTATCGAGAAATATTATTGGCACCGAAAACTGTATAAACAAAAAATATGTATTTAAATGAGCTCTATGATTATGGTTTAAAATTTTTTTGCAAGTGTTTTTATTTTCTTAAGGAAAATTGAACAAACCATAATCTTTATGGACTTTGCATGGTTTTAGGAATGAATATTGCTTGCTGCATTATATAGTATACATATATATATATATATATATATATATATATATATATATATAAGAAATGCGTGCAATAATCTTTCCTCTATTTCGGCAAGTTCGGACCGATTCCAATCGCTATCAAAATCACACACACATATTGTAAACTGTAAAGTTTATCATATTAATATCATACAACATTTTATTAGATAACAAAGACTGACAAAAAACTATTATTAAAAATAAAGTAATTCCTTTTGTATACCATGATATAAAAGATGATAAATTCAATAAAATAAATTATTAATGTAATTCGAAAGCGCCATCATATATATATATATATATATATATATATATATATATATATATATATATGATGGTTTGTTTGCATATAGCGCAAATCTAATCGCAGATTTAACTGTGATAGTTAAGAACAAATGTTATAAAGCAATATACAAATGCAAAGTCATATTGCGATTATGAAGAAAAAAACTAATGCTGTCGATTGAAATGTTCTCTCTGCTCGCCGACCGCGAAACCGAACGGATCTCTATATATCATCTATATATATATATATATATATATATATATATATATATATATAATCATATTTATATTTATATAAATATAAATATTCATCTCTGCTAGCTCTGTTGACAATAACGGCTCATCTTCGAGTGCTTCAGGTGTCACTTCAAGAAAGCGTACCATATCTCTGTATCGGCGTGGTGTAAATTCGACTGTTTGAGCGATAAGCATAAGAAACCTTATATATACCGTGTTATGAGAATATTCGAAAAATGCTAAAATGCTAATGTGTAAGCATTATAATATTTTATTGGAATCACCAACCACTGTCCAATTTGTAATCGCCAGAATTATTACACATACTTAATAAATTTATGACAAATTCATAAAATTCTTGTGATATTACAATCAAAATAAACGAATATATTGAGGGTTTATGGAACATATGCGTTTATTATAGTTTATTATAGTTTATTATAGTTTAGTTATAATAAAAAAGTGATGAAACGTATATTTATTGAATTTGAAATAACATTTATAAATTAAACATGATGTAAAATTTTATTTAATATACATTAGGTTTTATGAAATATGAAATTATCGCGTTTTTATATGAAAATTATATACAGCTTAATTAGTTGATTTTTACCAAGAAAAGTGATTGGTTTATTACACATATAAATATGTAATTATTTTTAGAAACTATATTGAAAATAAAATTTTAAATATAAATAATATACTACATTATAATATATACATAAAGTATAAAGTACTGTGTAAATCATTTTTAATTAAGTTAAATGTTAAAAAAGTATTTATAGATAGCCTGTACAATATATATTATACATTTATTGTTAATTTTAATATATACATTATGAATAAAAATTATTTATTCTTTAAAATTTTTTAATATTTATAACAGAACATCATTCCATTTAGAGATAAATCTAAAACATTAATATAAATAGATCAATAGAACTTTTCACGAATCACGAACAAGTTCCGTCTGCAATCTCGACTATCGATAAATGTAGCGCACTGCTGAAAAATGTCCGAATAGCTATTCGGACATTTAATACATAATATAATTAAGGCATCACAGCAAAGAAGGAGAAACAGCGGGCGCGTGTACAAGCTGCTGCTAAGGGGAGGGGCAATGTGGCAGGCCGATACGATGCCGAAGAGGGGAAGTAGGGGAAGCGAAGGACCGAGCGAAAGAGAAAACAACTGCGCGTCTATACATCTATATATAAATTTTAATATAAATGCGTGACTAATTATTTTCTTTATTTCGGTGAGTTCGGACGGACTTCAACCGCCACCAAAGTCCATTCTTTCTCTCTGTCTCTCTCTGTCTCTCAATAATATATATATATATGTTCTTCACCCATTTCTCCCACACACACAATTACACGTATTTATTTATATAATTACAAATATAATTACACATATAATTACACATATAATTACACACTTCAAAATGAGATCAAAATTTGAACATCAAAGTTTTAAGTTAAAGAACACTGCACGGGTATATATATATATATATATATATCATACTAATTTATAAAGACAAAGCGTGTTTTTGTTTGTATGCGATAACCGAAAAAACTACTGAACCGATTGTTCTGAAATTTGACGTATAGATACTATATTATTTTGGGAAGGATATAGGCTGTGTTTTTTCTTGAAAATCATTTTCCTTTTAGCAATAAATTAAGTTAACAGTTTTAGTGGTCAGTTTCACCAGCGGTCACTAGGTGGCGTCTTGAATCACGAACATCAACTCAATGCAGTGGGCTGAAAGTATTAATACGAGGCCAGCTCAAGTGAATGTTCATCTCCAACTTTGGGATTCGTATCCTAAAGAAGGTGTGACGTTAGTCGGTATTACCTTTTTTGTTCTTCAGGTTAATCTGACATTACTCTCAAACCTTATGGATATCTTTTCATTTTTGTAAATTTTATTTTCTCTTACATGGGAAAATCTCTCCCTCTCTCTCTCTCTCTCTCTCTCTCTCTCTCTCTCTCTCTCTCTCTCTCTCTCTCTCTCTCCGTCTCTCTATCTTCATTTCTCCTTCTCTTATAAAATGGTTCTGTATGCCAAATCATACTGAATATAATTTGTGACGACAAATTATATTTTTATTTTTATACATTCTATTAACTTACTTCAGAATTTTGACAAGTCACTATGTTTTTTTTAGTTCTAATAAAAGAAATGATGGCAAAATAGGGTTCTGTACCAACAACCTCGAAACACTATGTACATATAAATAAAATACATTGTCACTTCTGCATAAAAAGGCAATATCCATCGCCTATTTAAAAAATATGCTATGCGCATACCAACATTTTGCTTGAATTTCAGTTAATATCACTACGAAAATATTCACGGTATTTAATTGAAAAAAACGGAAATACAAAAAGTATATATATATATATATATATACATATATATATATATATATATATATATATATATATATATATATATATATGTCCCTGATGAGGAGCCGTAGCGAGCTCGAAACGTTGGACAAGTCTTCAATTAGGTAAGGGTGTTGGGGACAGTCAGACTGCACTTTACTAACAAAGAATTTTTTCAGCTAATATTTTATTTTCAGATTAGTCTACGGGGGTGAATATAAACAAGGACAGTCTGACTGTCATTATCATTTTAATTTAATTTTTAATTTAATTTTTATTTTTAATTTTTATTTTTTATTTTTATTATTTATTATTTGTATTTCTTATTTTTTATTTTTTATTATTATTTTTATTTTTTATTTTTTAGTTTTTATTTTTATTTTATTTTTATTTTTATTTTTATTTTATTTTATTTTTGGTTGAAATTGATTGGACTGTAAGACCAATAAAAAATATTTATTAATTTATATATATATATATATATATATATATATATATATATATATATATATAGCTGTATAAGTCTTTTTATAGGCTTGGGTAAGCTCAATAAAAATATATATATATATATATATATATTGTATGTATATTATATTGTACATGTTATATATACATATTTTAAATACGGTTTCTACTGAGTAATATTGCATTGGCGTATACGGGCGGTTAATTACGTTATTCCGTTGCCTCAAAACGACTTCTATACGCAGTTGTGTGTTCGGATAATAGAATGCGTTGTCCAGGTGTCTCTGGGCGATTTCTACGGTAAATATTGTATTTACTTGATGGAAAACGAGATCCAGGTATGAGGAAATCAACTTCTATGGGAAGATTCGTGTTAGGACGGTAAAATACGATATCTAGGTCTTTCCGAACGACTTCTAGGGGATGAATTGTGTTAGTCGTTACGAAGCGATGCTAGCTTTCGCAGGCCGACTTCTACTGCGACTATGGTGTTTAATTGGTAGGAAACGATGTTTAGGTATGTCGGGATAACTTCTAGGGGGAGTTTCGTGTTCGGATAATAGAATGTGATTTCCAGGTGTTTTGGAACGACTTCTACAGGGAGTTTCATATTCGGACGGTAGAAGATGATGTCCAGGTATGACGAGACGATTTCTACGGGAAGTATCGTGTTTAGTTGGCAGAAAACGATGTTCAGATATGTCGGACCAACTTCTACGGGGAGTTTCGTGTTCGGATGATAGAATGCGATTTCCAGATGATTTGGAACGACTTCTACGGGAAGTGTCGTGTATAGTTGGTGAGAAACGATGTCTAAGTAGGTCATGACGACTTCTATGAAGAGATTAGTATTCTATCATTCGAACCCGCACACTCCCAGTAAGATCGTCCTGGGATAACTGGAAATTGTATTCTACCTCCCGAACACAAAACTCTGTATAGCATTCGTCCCGAGATATTTCATATAGTTCGAACATGATGCTGTCTGTAAACGTTTTCTCGAGACACTTGCACACCGTTTTCTACCGCTCGAACTCGAAAGTACAATTTTTTCCATTGAAGGTGTATTTAATATGCATATATATATATATATATATATATATATATATATATATATATATATATTGTATAAAATGGTCGGTAAAATATCAACTTTTTGAAGTGAAGGCTACATTAAAACAGCTTTTTATACAGATGCGACGTTAGGTAAATTACAGTCAATTATTTATAGAAACATAGATTTTTATAAAGAGATTCGTATTCTATCATTCAAACACACACACACACACTCCCAGTTACAGTCGTCCCGGGATACCTGGACATCGTATTCTTTTTCCCCATCACAAAACTC